>WNWK01007915.1:0-82500 GCA_009830355.1 Cherax destructor
ACACATTTATTATTATTTATATATATTATTGTTATTACTGACATTGTACCTGATGGTACCTCTGAGTCATTTATATATATGTGCCCTCAGCACAGACTTATTGTATATGAGAGCAGTGTAGGAGCTACCCTCCTAAGTATCCTATTTGATATCTTAATTAGTATCTTCATATTTGATTTACTATGCTACCCTAGATTTTCTCACTTTGTTAATAAATCTTTTAAATCATTTACTTTGGTTAGTACCCTATCAGTTGTAATCCCCTTAATCTATATAATATGTCGGATAACTGATCCAGGATACTGACTTTGTTGCAAAAGCCCAGTAACAGGCTGGATGCTAGAAGGGCTTTCCTTTCTAGTGTTCACTGGAGATATCTATTGTTAATAGATATCGTGTCATTTTGTAACATAGTCGTAGTAGTAGTAGTAGTAGTAGTAGTAGTCGTAGTAGTAGTAGTAGTAGTCGTAGTCGTAGTAGTAGTAGTAGTAGTAGTCGTAGTAGTAGTAGTAGTAGTAGTAGTAGTAGTAGTAGTAGTAGTAGTAGTAGTAGTAGTAGTAGTAGTAGTAGTAGTAGTAGTCGTAGTAGTAGTAGTAGTAGTAGTAGTCGTAGTAGTAGTAGTAGTATTAGTAGTAGTAGTAGTAGTAGTAGTAGTCGTAGTAGTAGTAGTAGTAGTAGTAGTCGTAGTAGTAGTAGTAGTAGTAGTCGTAGTAGTAGTAGTAGTAGTAGTAGTAGTAGTAGTAGTATTAGTAGTAGTAGTCGTAGTAGTAGTAGTAGTCGTAGTAGTAGTAGTAGTAGTAGTAGTAGTAGTAGTAGTCGTAGTAGTAGTAGTAGTAGTATAAACCTCAATATTGATAATGACGAATATGATGTGAACATCAACTCCCATCTCATCTTCATCTCCCACCATCTTCATCTCCCACCATCTTCATCTTCCACCATCTTCATCTTCCACCATCTTCATCTCCCACCATCTTCATCTCCCACCATCTTCATCTCCCACCATCTTCATATCCCACCATCTTCATCTTCCACCATCTTCATCTTCCACCATCTTCATCTTCCACCATCTTCATCTTCCACCATCTTCATCTTCCACCATCTTCATCTCCCACCATCTTCATCTTCCACCATCTTCATCTTCCACCATCTTCATCTTCCACCATCTTCATCTTCCACCATCTTCATCTCCCACCATCTTCATCTTCCACCATCTTCATCTCCCACCATCTTCATCTTCCACCATCTTCATCTTCCACCATCTTCATCTTCCACTATCTTCATCTTCCACCATCTTCATCTTCCACCATCTTCATCTCCCACCATCTTCATCTTCCACCATCTTCATCTTCCACCATCTTCATCTTCCACCATCTTCATCTTCCACCATCTTCATCTTCCACCATCTTCATCTCCCACCATCTTCATCTCCCACCATCATCTCCCACCATCTTCATCTCCCACCATCTTCATCTTCCACCATCTTCATCTCCCACCATCTTCATCTTCCACCATCTTCATCTTCCACCATCTTCATATCCCACCATCTTCATCTTCCACCATCTTCATCTCCCACCATCTTCATCTCCCACCATCTTCATCTCCCACCATCTTCATCTTCCACCAGGCGAAAATGAATTACCTCTCATCTTCCACACTGGACATCCATCGTGACGGAAGCTACGGGTATAACGACAACGGTGGATATAGCGACCATGGCGGATATAACAACCATGGTGGATATAGCGACCACGGTGGATATAACAACCATGGTGGATATGGCGACCACGGTGGATATGTGGATCTCGGTGGATATGGATTTGGCGGAGGGTAAAAACCTATTTTTTTAGTACGTAGGTGGGATAGGTAAATGGGGTTTAAAGCCTGTCTACTACACGAAGGTCATTATTATTGTTTGTCAACTGTTTACCACCAGACTAAGACTATTTCAAGGTAGGTATAATGTTTGTCAGGAAACAGGACAAATGTTTCCTGACGCGGGTCTTAGTCAAATGATGACCCACAGCTGGAGGTTTTTGTCTTCTGTCCGAGACCTTCCACTGGCTTACCGGTCCACCTCTTCAAAAATCATGGTTATGATTATAACTATTATTATATTTTTAAGAAGGTGAGGAGGTGTTGATTCACCGGGAATTCTCCCAGCCCGGGTCTTTACCAGATGGCGACCCGGCTCCGGCTCCCTGGCGTGGGAGTGTCAGAGACCTATGTCTCCCATGGGAGGGGATACCCCTCATCGGCGGGACCAACTGGCCCCAGGCCTAGCCACATTCCCCACCAGCACGAGGCATGGAGGGAGATAGATGCTAGGCCTCTCTGGTCTGCTACCTTCCCTAACAGGAAGGACAGGCTTGTGAGCCGCAGATGGTAGCAAGCTCCAGCCTTGGCACCTACCCTGCACTAGAAGGGCTGGGCATGGTGATCGACCCCTTTTAAGAAGAATATTTCAATCCCAGTTCTAGGTATTAAAGTATTCCTGACAGGTGACATGCTCTCTTGACGACCCTCGTGTGGTACACAAGCTTTAAACCCTATTAACCAATCAACCATATCGGGTCTGGCCTGTGAATTTGCATATTGGATGAATTTTCATAGTGGGTGAATTTGCATATTGGGTTATCTACAAGATTACAGACATGTGTAACCATTCCTCCAATTCTATCATCAGATTCGTGGGACCAGCTGTAAAAAACAGTGCTCATCACTTCTCAATCCTGGCCTTGGCCACCTTCATCTCTGTGCTCACCTACCTCATGTGGTGGTGTATCACTTTTAGAAGCAAGTGTCTGCCTTTCTTGTCACCCCTTATTGCAACTACCCCAGTCATCCCTCCAGCGCGAGATGCCCTTGATGCCCTCACCGTGACTACCCACGACCACCTCGACCTGGGCAACTTTAGATGGGAAAATCCTCTTGCGCATCTGAAGACTTCAATGTAACTGAGGCTTGAATTAGACCAATCAGTGAAACAGCCTTCAACATTCCTACACTCGAGATGCAGCCAACTTGTCGCATTCTGTGTGTTCTTCTGCCCCAGTGTTGCTGCTCCATAAGCTTCTCAATGCCTAACGGTTGGGTTTAGTCCTGACTCTTTTTCTTCGACTGCAGACATTCCTCTCACCGGTTATTCTTCGTCTGTCCCCACTTGCCGCTCGCCCTTCGTGGGTACTTACGTGAGAGTCCTCGTTCGTTCTACAGCAAGATCCCTCATTTTCCTTCAGTTTGAAGTTAATATCATAAAAAGAGTGACGTTATGTGTCTTGCTAAGTATACTATAAAAGCAAGAGGAGAAATCCATGGAGTTTGGGATAAATCTCCTTGCCTATGAAGGTGTTCCCTTCTTGTAACAATGTGTTGGATTACCCACAATTCTGACTATCTTTAGTACATGTATATAAGAACATCTTAATAGGTTTCTTGTAAGTCATAATCTGACAAAATAATTTAATATCTTTAATATTAACTTGTCTTAAAATAAATAACGTGAATACTCGTTTAAAATGACGAAAGGGTCTTTAGAATACATTAATAAAACTCTTAGATACAATCCTTAACGGAAATATCTCACTATATAAATATACAAGAATAAATTGTACATTTGTCCTCGAGTAATGACTGGTTTCTAGTAGGATAATTCATCAAGTAAAAAACTAACCTGTTTATCGAAATATAACAGACAAAATACACAGCTGAGATTTCAAACAGAATCCCAATAGGAGTACTAACACTCCCTTCTTACTGAATACAAGTTCGGATCAATTTAAATCAAGACTACGGTAATACGTAAAGAACACTGTTAGATCCGATTGAGTTTATAACGTCAGAGAAACTCACAACCTTAGTAGCTATCAGAATCTCTAAGTCCAGAAATAACTCTGACCTTCTCTGATGGCCAGTGTAGCGAGGGACGGGATCCCTCTCACCAACTGAACCCATAGTTAGCCTAAACTTGAGTCCAGACGAAGCTCAACGAGATGTTACCAAGGGTAGAGGTAGGCTGGTACTCAGGCAACGAGATGTTACCAAGGCTAGAGGTAGGCTGGTACTCAGGCAACGAGATGTTACCAAGGCTAGAGGTAGGCTGGTACTCAGGCAACGAGATGTTACCAAGGCTAGAGGTAGGCTGGTACTCAGGCAACGAGATGTTACCAAGGGTAGAGGTAGGCTGGTACTCAGGCAACGAGATGTTACCAAGGCTAGAGGTAGGCTGGTACTCAGGCAACGAGATGTTACCAAGGCTAGAGGTAGGCTGGTACTCAGGCAACGAGATGTTACCAAGGCTAGAGGTAGGCTGGTACTCAGGCAACAAGATGTTTCCAAGGCTAGAGGTAGGCTGGTACTCACTCAGGCAACGAGATGTTACCAAGGCTAGAGGTAGGCTGGTACTCACTCAGGCAACGAGATGTTACCAAGGCTAGAGGTAGGCTGGTACTCCCTCAGGCAACGAGATGTTACCAAGGCTAGAGGTAGGCTGGTACTCAGGCAACGAGATGTTACCAAGGCTAGAGGTAGGCTGGTACTCAGGCAACAAGATGTTTCCAAGGCTAGAGGTAGGCTGGTACTCACTCAGGCAACGAGATGTTACCAAGGCTAGAGGTAGGCTGGTACTCAGGCAACAAGATGTTTCCAAGGCTAGAGGTAGGCTGGTACTCAGGCAACGAGATGTTACCAAGGCTAGAGGTAGGCTGGTACTCAGGCAACGAGATGTTACCAAGGCTAGAGGTAGGCTGGTACTCAGGCAACGAGATGTTACCAAGGCTAGAGGTAGGCTGGTACTCAGGCAACGAGATGTTACCAAGGCTAGAGGTAGGCTGGTACTCAGGCAACAAGATGTTTCCAAGGCTAGAGGTAGGCTGGTACTCAGGCAACGAGATGTTACCAAGGCTAGAGGTAGGCTGGTACTCAGGCAACAAGATGTTTCCAAGGCTAGAGGTAAGCTGGTACTCAGGCAACGAGATGTTACCAAGGCTAGAGGTAGGCTGGTACTCAGGCAACAAGATGTTTCCAAGGTTAGAGGTAGGCTGGTACTCAGGCAACGAGATGTTACCAAGGCTAGAGGTAGGCTGGTACTCAGGCAACGAGATGTTACCAAGGCTAGAGGTAGGCTGGTACTCAGGCAACGCCTCTAAGCCAGACGTCAACCAGGTTCATGAGACACTTACCTGAGAGACTGATTGACTCAACTATCCTATGGTAGTCAGTATTACAGTTTCTGACTTAATTCAATAAAACACATCCTACCTATATATACATAGCTAAATAATACATGGTCGAATAATATTATAAATCAGAATATTTTCATTTTAGCTATTAATGAAGATAGACAATATAATATTAAGTTAATATAAAAATATATACACATAATATCAAATACACCTTGAGTCCCATGCAAGGACACAACAACACTGACTGATTTCTGTCCAACAATAACAACTATACTGAGTAGCTGATATGGCTGTAATATAACAGAATTTAATACTGGTTTTACTAGAACTATATAACAAACTAAAAGTAGATTATATGCTTAAATAGATACTAGTTTATATGGCTATAATATAAACTATTTAATAATATGTACACTGTTCATGTTATTATCTGTATACATATACTTACATTCTTAATGGCTCTTGTATTTTGATAGGCCTTACACGAAATAAAACAATCATGGCAATAAACCATGAAAGAATGAAATAAAACAAAAGCTAATGAAAAATTTTTTAATTAACCATACAATAGAATCTAGTTATACAGTTAATAGGGACAGACTATAATATATCCGGTAAGTAGTGTAGAGTTACACAGCTCTGAGGGGTGGATTCTGGAGACCTAGAGGAGGAGGTACACCAGATAGGTAATGAGAGCTCCAACCACCAATAGGCCTAGGAGATTAAAGCCTATGAGGGAGTCCGAAGCTAAGCTTTCTGTGTCAGTCAGCGTCCGCTTCCTCCGCTGACGGAGGAAGAAACGCCTTGAGTTCGTTGGGTTGCTCCCCAAAGGAGGTTTGGTCGTCTCTCCGCCGACTTCGTTGAAAAGATGGTTATTGGGATCAGTGTCGTGCTCAGCACGAGACTCGGAGCTTCCTAAGGGCGCGTCGCTGAGGAAGTGACCGTCGAAGCAGTTGTTGATGGTCTTGAGGAGTCTTGAAGCGGCTGAGGTGGTCCCCAGATCCACGAACATCGCCACCAACTCACCACCTTCCAGGAAGCTGAGACTGGCTTCCAGCAGAGCTTCGTCGGAGAAGCTCTTCCTGGCTGCTTCCCTCAGCCACTTTCCACCAATGTACGGCACGGAGGCGAAAAGACAAGTGAGCACCTTATCTCCTTCGTCAATTGAGTCTCCAGGTTCCTGGTCAGTCTCCTGACCCGCTGATGAACTGGTGTGGTGGGTGAAGGAGGGACTGCACGGAGGGTCGAAGTAAAGACAAGCAGGACCTGATGAGTCTTGGGACCCTCTCAGGGGGTCTCCTACCACAGGACCTGATGAGTTTTGAGACCGTCTCAGGGAGTCCCCAGCCACAGGACCTGACCAACACAACAGCCCCACGAAACCTGAAAAGAAAATAAGCTTTAATCCGGTGATCCCTTACAATTATTATTATATCATCGGACCCGATAAACCCAACAGCGCCTGGGAATGAGAGGTAAGTAGGTTTGATTAGAGGAAGGGGATCGTAGCTCCAGCTCCTTTGATCAAGAACCCCTCACAAGCATCAAAGCATCCTCTTCAAGAATTTATACGAAATCAACAAATAGTCAGTGTATATACGCCGTGAGTTTATTTTATATTTTATATACATTATATACATTAATTAAAGTATTGTTGACTGGTGGTGCACAGGGACACGCAGTCTTACTGACCCTCGTGTAGTAGATGCATTTTAAACCTAGAAAACTAATCAATAATTTTCATACATAAAACAAATTCTGAAACAATTTTTTAAATAAATGAGAAAACCCACCGTGATAAATGAAGACTGAAGATAACATGGACATTGTCATCCAAGATGCTGCCATGCCTACTTCTGAAGCTTTGTATTGGTTTCCTATCTGGCCTTGATAACTCTCAAGTTATCGCATTAAATACGTGAGTTAGTGATATTGGAATGTTGTCTTAGTGGTGAAAAATCCAAGTTTCTAAGTTAGATTCTTCGGCGTGTCAGCGAGGACTTAGATCCCTTTCTAAGCGAGCGTTGAAGTCACCAGGTTTTTGTATGATTCCTCCTTGTATCTCATGTATTGAGAGACGGCGATCCAACCCTCACCATTCCTTACACTGAATAACCTACACGGGCTTAAAGAATCCGTGTTTAACAAAGGGTCCAATCCCCTTTCTTTACAATTTCTTTGAAATCAGTAAGCACGGAACACTAATTTTTACGTGGGACTTTGGCAAAGTAAATCACAGTCTTGGAGAGTTTGTTACATATGTGCTGAGATGACCAGAGGTGACCGTCTACTGAGAGTGAGATTTGTTCACTCAGCAGTCTTGTTTTTCCTTGCTTCTTAGTGTACTCAGCAAGAACACAGACAGACGCATACACAGAGACGGACATGCAGGGAGACGGAATCACACACAAGTGGATATATACACACAGACGGAGGAGCAAGACAGAGTGCGGGATGCACAGCTGAGATACACTGTGTGTTGTGTGTGTGGTGTGTGTGTGTGGTGTGTGTGTGTGGTGTGTGTGTGTGGTGTGTGTGTTAGACCAGCTCAGTAGCTGGTACTGCCGCCAGCACCACCACCACCACCACCACCACCATCACCGCCACCATCACCACTGCCACCATTATCACCTCTACCACCATCACTGTCACCATCACCACTGCCAGATCACCACCACCATCACCACTACCACCATTGCCACCACCACCAGCACTACCACTAATACCTTGTTACCACTACCAGTACAGCCAGTGCTCACACACACATGCACACACTCGACACAGTTACCTGGTCAGTATGTACAAAGCCTGAGGTTGTACCAACTGTGTTCCTAAACTACTGTTGTTCATGACCTTATACATACATAGTGGAACCAACAGCATTATATGAGGGAAGAAATGGGGGGGGGGATAATAATAATAATTTTAATAGAAAGCCAGGAAAGCGGAGTAACCTGCCTTAGAAGAGGGGAGGGGGTTAGGAGTTGAGGAGGGTAATCAGGTGACCACTGGGAAGGGGGTCCGATGAGGAAAGGGGGCCAGGTGACCGCTGGGAGGGGGGATATGAGGGGGAAGGGAGGAGTAGGTGGCTACTGACCTTCACCTAAGGCTCCTTCACCCGTTACCATAGGAATGTTGTCCGTCCCTAGGCTCACCTACGAGGTGGTAGGTGGGTAGATAGCAGCCATCCAGGGAGGTACTACCCTCCTGTCATGTGAGTGTGTAACGTAAGCTTGTTAAATGTTCTGCACTCTGACAGTAGATTAGAAGACAGCTACCACCCAGGGAGGTACTACCCTCCTGTCATTGGAGTGGGAAACGTAAGCCTGTTAAATAATTTGCACTCTGGCAGGTTTGCTGGTCATTTCTTTCCATCTCAAACACTTGACCAATGGCAGTAACTACCACAGCTCTGGACAATGTCATTCTCATGGTAAGGTCATCTCCACACATACAGCATACATAATACCAACATGAGAACATAATCATAGGTCTACTGACCCATGGTAAGCATGTCCATCTCACACCCAAACACTCACGACGACGTTTCGGTCCGACTTGGACCATTTACTAAGTCACACAGTGTGCCTTTGTAAATGGTCCAAAACGTCGTGGTAAGCTCCTCTCTTCTATGTGCGGGTTATTTGTGTATTGTTCCAGTGAGGGTATTGTCCCTTTTTGTTCTGTGTCCAACCTATGTTTTAATACTTGTGTCATGCGTACAGATGACCTCAATCATCTTATGTAAGGGAGACAGAACTGATGGTCAAGGACGCAGATAAATGTAAACGAAGATGCTCAGAAGCTGCTGTAATAAGCTCATATAACATGTAGAACTAAGCAAGTGTCCGAAGAGCTGATCTGTAAGCTCAAACACTGCTTCAAAAACACCTGGACAGACGTCAGGGGTTAAAAACAGACAGACATCTTTGCTTCAGTGACGTGTCGGGTCCAGTCACCTGCGGTAATTAACTTAATTGTCCTTTTTAATTAAGGTAGCATTCAGAGATCTGAACAGAGATCTGCACTCAGAGATCTGCACCCAGAGATCTGCACTCAGAGATCTGCACCCAGAGATCTGCACTCAGAGATCTGCACCCAGAGAGCTGCACCCAGAGAACTACACCCAGAGATCTGCACTCAGAGATCTGCACTCAGAGATCTGCACCCAGAGATCTGCACCAAGAGACCTGCACTCAGAGATCTGCACCCAGAGATCTGCACCCAGAGATCTGCACCCAAAGATCTGCACTCAGAGATCTGCACCCAGAGAGCTGCACCCAGAGAACTACACCCAGAGATCTGCACTCAGAGATCTGCACTCAGAGATCTGCACCCAGAGATCTGCACTCAGAGACCTGCACCCAGAGATCTGCACTCAGAGACCTGCACCCAGAGATCTGCACCCAGAGATCTGCACTCAGAGATCTGCACCCAGAGATCTGCACTCAGAGATCTGCACCCAGAGATCTGCACCCAGAGATCTGCACCCAGAGATCTGCACCCAGAGATCTGCACTCAGAGATCTGCACCCAGAGACCTCCACTCAGAGATCTGCACTCAGAGATCTGCACCCAGAGATCTGCACCCAGAGATCTGCACCCAGAGATCTGCACTCAGAGATCTGCACCCAGAGATCTGCACTCAGAGAGGCAGGGAACCAACCCACAGTGTATGATACTTAATGGTTGCTTACTTTGCCCCAGTGGTCACCCTCCCAAGCAGAAACCTCACCAAATATTGATTAACTTCACTGATTGATGGAAGCCTTAATCACCTCTTTCAATTATTTATAACAAAGTTCAATTCATGTTGTTGTTGTTATTGTTGTTGCTGCTCTTCTTCTTCCCCTTCTTCTTCTTCTTCTTCTTCTTCTTCTTGGAGCCCACACTTGATAAATCATATAAAGAAACTCGAAAAAGTTCAAAGGTTCGCAACCAGACTAGTACCAGAACTGAGAGGAATACACTGTGAGGAGAGGTTGGAGGAGCTGAACCTGACCACCTTGGTGGAGAGAAGGGCAGGCCATGATTACGATATATAAGATATATAAGATGACCAGGATCAAGGGGACACTGGTGGAAACGGAAGACACAGAGGAGCCGCAGTGATGTTAGGAAGTGCTTCTTCAGCCTCGGGGGAGGGGGGTTGGGAAGTGAAGTGGATGACTTGGAAACGTCAGTAATGGAGTTAAACTAAATACACAGCTTCATGAATAGATATGATAAAGCCCAAGAAACCAGAACTTTGTGACATCGATTCGACTGGTCTAGGAGGCGAGGCCAGGAGCTGAGTATCGATCAACGCAAACACAGTTCGGTGAACACACACACACATACACACACACACACATACACACACACACACACAATGTACTAAAGTGCACATAAGAACATAGAGGAACATTGCAATAAGCCCATGCTAGGCAGGTCCTCCTCACCTCACACGTCAGCAACACAGCAACAACAACAACAACAACAACTTAGGAAGAACCACAAACTTTAAGAAATATTTGGCGAGTATTTCCTCAAGGGACGTCAGTAGAACCTTCCTCTCCGTTGTGGACCAACTGAACTCACCTCGCTGTTAAAACTTAACCTCCAGTGTTAAAACTCGAGTTAATATTCGCTTCAGTGTTATATATATATGAGTTAAAATAGATTTTTCCATTTCCCCAATGAACAAAAAAAAATATACATGTATTCGTAATTCCCGAGTTGGTATATACTAACTTCCGTGAAACTCGTCTTAATTTGTGTTACTTTGATCTTCTATGTTAACCTACACTGTTTTAACCTAAACTTTGCGTTAAATAACACAGTACATAACTTATTTTGTTACGAATGAACAAATATATCACAATCAAGAGTTTCTTCTTCCTAATGATCATATCTTTAATATACGTAAGTTTATACATAGTATGTGCATATATATATATATATATATATATATATATATATATAATATATATATATATATATATATATATATATATATATATATATATATTATGTCGTGCCGATTAGGTAAAATTGGTCAATTAGCAAGAACTCATCTAAAATTAAGTCCTTTCTAAAATTTTCTCTTATACGTTTAAAGATATATTTTTTTTCATTTATGTTAATGTAAGAATTTATAATTTTGTACCAAGAGAAACTTTGAAAACCTACCTAACCTTATTACAACAAGCGCAATTTAATTTAGCCTAACACAACTAAATATATTTTAGATACGTTAACATTAATTTAATAATAAACAAACACAATGAAATATATTTTTTTCGTTATGTTCAGAATGATTTTGGCGAAATTATTGCATACACAAATTTTCACTCGTCTTATATGGCAAGGTAAGCGTTGCTATTTAAGCCAAAATCGCAAGTTTTACCTAATCGGCACGACATTATATATATATATATATATATATATATATATATATATATATATATATATATATATATATATATATATATATATATATATATATATATATATATATATATATATATAATAAAAAAACACAGAGTCATCAAAACACTAAGTTTGATAACAGTAGAACTTAAACAAGGTGAAGTATACTCTAGCTGTATAATATATCCAAGAAAGTCATGTATAATGAATAAACAAATACGCATTATTTACGCTTACAGCGTCAGCTGACGCATCAGCTGGGGCGTAGTGACGTGGACCGCCACCAGTGGGCGAGCAGGAGAGGAACCCCAAATTCATATCTTCCGGTCAGACAACATAAAGTCGAAGACAGCTTGGACTGGGTGAGGTATATTTTGCTGGTATATTCCTGGGGGCTCGGTATCATCAGTATTTGTGTGCTTCTGGTGTTTTATTAAATAAAATAGGAATAAAATACCTATACTAGGCAAGTCTTTCTCGAACCCATCAACGCATCATCCATCATCATCCATCAACGCATCATCCATCATCATCCATCAACGCAGGACGCGTTGATGGATGGGTCCTCCATTATGTGTTGCTTCTGAAAAAACTCGCAGATTTGGTTCATTAGGCAACGATTGTTTTCCACAGGAAGCAGAGAGAATATATTCTTTTGATACCTTCGAGGGAGACCTGCCTAGGATGGTCCAGTAGGCCTGCCGCCGTGCTCCTACAGTCTTATATCCTTACCTTCTTCAGGTTACCTCTAAGATAAAGCTACCCAGGGGTTGCCCAGGAGTTCCATTGTTCCACGAGCGCACGTCAGCCAGAGTTACTCCTATATTCAAGGTGTATACCTGGAGAGGGTTTCGGGGGTCAACGCCCCCTGGTCTGTAAACAGGCATCGCGATGGATCAGGCCTGATCAACCAGGCTGTTACTGCTGGCCGCAAGGAAAAAATAAATAATGGCTGGTCAGGTACTGACTTTAGTGCCTGTCCAGCTCCTTGAAGACAGCCAGGGGTCTATTGGTAATCCCCCTTATGTATGCTGGGAGGGATGTTACTATCAGTCGTAACTTAGAATAACCTAGTGGGTTGTCTTAAGTTATGTATGGTATCACCGAGGCAATTTACACATATGTTACTATGATAATTGTACTCATTTGTACCTGATCCTGAATAAATTTACTAATAAACTTTACTGTGGAATGTATAGCAAGGATATAGTATATATATAGTACTATAAAACATCACAGGACTACATAGTGTAAAACTACAGACGGGTGGGTGTCCCGTGGCCTGGTAGGCAAAGTTCTGGCTTCACACGCTGAGTGACCGTGGTTCGATCTCCGGCAAGGGTGGAAACCAAGGTTGAAGAACCACAATGGAAATAAGACGCACTGCCTTTCTTGGGTTATCCTGGGTGACTAAATTTTGTCTCATCTAACGTTCGCTTATAAATCTTAAATTTCAACATTCTTTATAATAGTTAACCTGACATAAATTTAATTTTCTGTAATATAAAACTGTTACAGAAAATGGAATTTATTGAGACAACCCAACATTAACATTTTTTCTTAGGGTAACTAAGCGAAATTTATTAAAAAAGTAATGCTGACATCAGGCTGGTTAATATAATATGAATGATAATAATAATAATAATAATAATAATAATAATAATAATAATTAATAATAATAATAATAAAAAGGGAGGAAGACACCATGCCCAGCCTTTCTAGGGCAGGGTAGTTGCTAGAGCTTGCTACCACCTGCAGCTCACAAGACTGCCCTTCCCATTAGCCCCCCTTCCCTGGGGCGGGGAAGATGGCAGACCAGAGAGGCCTAGCTTCTCCCTACGAGCCCCGTGAGGGCGGGGAATGTGGCTAGGCCTGGGGACAGTTGGTCCAAACGATGAGGAGATACTTGTACCTCCTCCCATGGCAGACATTAGTCTGAGATACTCCTGAGAAAGGGAGCCAAGGCCGGGCCACCACTTGGAAAAGGCCCGGGCCGGGAGAGTACCGGCGAATCAATAACAATAATAATAATTTTTATTTCTACAAGTACATGATACAACTTATACAGACCATAGCTGACATCAGTGACATACTATACAGAAAGTCCCTGGCTATGTAGAGCATTTCCCGCAACTTATGTTAATATTGTCCCCAGGATGCCTCCCACACCAGTCCACTAACACTCAGGTACCTATTTACTTCTAGGAACAGCAGATCTCTTATTGAAACACCCCCAAATTTTTCGTACCGGGTATCGAAACACGGACACTCAATGTGTGAATTGAGTACTCTCCCAACAGAGCTACGGGACATCCTAAACTACCCTCATTAAATAATAGTCTGTTATTTATAAGTTAATCTTAAGATTGCCAGAAATGTTCCACATAAGAAGGTGCTTTTGTAAAGTGGTTTATACATTTTAGTTAATACCTGTCGGTTATAAACTCGACTGAACTTCATGGAAATGAAATTGTTATTGTCGTTATCTTCACTGACATAGGGAGTACATAGAATGGGAATTGCATTTGAGCTACCATATCTCTTTGGTCAAACCTCATTATCTCCCAGTACCCAGGAGCTGGATAACCCCTACGCATGTAACGCTTCCCCATGAATATAATAATTAATAACAATAATAATAATACTTAGTAATAATAATGTTATTGTTTCCAGATCGCTAAACGCGCTGAAGGACCCCTTCAGGCGGGTGATCCTAGGCTAGTGGATCTCTTGAGACGTCGTTACCTTCATCCTCCTGACGACCTTCCCTACGACCTTAAGGAGGACGTCTGGGGTCGTGAGAACCTTTACATGAGGTACAAGATCATCTACCCCTCCTGGGTGTTCATTAACAGCATCTTAAAGGAACTGTTTAGCCACGACACCGCAAGAGGTGATGCGCGGGTTTTCGTGGAGGCTGGAGCCCTTGACGGTGAGTATCTATCCAACACACTGTGGCTAGAGCGGCGACTAGGGTGGACGGGGTTGCTGATAGAAGCAGAGGCAGATAGTTACATTGCTCTCAGGAGGAAGCACAGACGAGCCTGGTCGTCCCCTGGGTGTCTAGCCACGAGGGATTATGCTCACAGCGTGGTGCTAACCTCCTTCAGGAGGGATGGTGCGTCATCTGAGTGGACAGACAGAGGAGCTGCCAGGATAGAGAAGGTGAGGGAAGGATTTCTGGAGGATACTAGTGATATTTGATTATTAGGTGGTTATACTGTTATTGATAATACTGCTATAATCAGTCATGCTATAATTATTGTTTCTCTATCTCTTTCCTTTTTTCCCATTCTTCATTCCTGTCCTCTGTTTCTCCTTCATTTCCAATTTTACCGCCCTCCTCTTATCTTTTTTCTTTGCCTCATCCCTTCTTCCTTCCCTCTTCCTCTTCCCATTTCCAAATCCTTTCCTCTTTCTCTTCGTCTCTCCTGCTTCTCTCTCCCCTCTCAGCGACCGGTGGAGGCCGGGGATGGTCCGGGCTACAAGACCTATCACACAGCTCAGTGTTTCCCCGCCCTTACATACTTCCTGGCACTCAACATCACCCGGGTTCACTTCTTTAGCCTCGACGTCGAAGGTGTCGAAATGGAGGTCCTACGCTCCTTTCCCTTCGACAGGATCACCGTCGACGTGTGGGCTGTCGAGCACATAGGGAGCCCTAAGCACACAGCCAAACATCTCAACGCCTCCGTCGGCGTTTCCACGTCTTCACGAACCTTCTTCAACGTCTTATCGGCCTCCAATAACCTGTCAAGCACATTCTTCTCCTCCAAGAATATCTCTAACGTCTCTTCCTCCCCCTCCAAGAACTTCTCCAACCTCTCCTCAGGCTCCAAGAAGTCGTCCATTACCTCCAAAATCTCATCCAATTTGTCCTCCTCCAACGACGCTTCTGCTACAGTTGGTTCCTCCTCTCAGAAACTTTCGAAATTTGAGGACCCAGACTTCATTGCCTTCATGGAGGCTCGCGGCTATTACCTCTTCGACGTCTTCTGTCAGGTCATCCCCGACTACGTCTTCATCAGACGGGGCAGCGACATCTTCAAACGACTGCGTGTCCCCGAACGTTTGTGGACACGTCGAAATCTCTGTTTACAAAAGTCGTCCTGGGAGGCTAACACGAAGGTGTTCCAGCCCAGGCTCCACCGAGACAGGCGCCACTGGCCGAATCTGGTGTACGGGGGTTGATGTACAGGGGCTAGTGTACAAGGGCAAATGTACAGGGGCTAAATCCACGTGCGTCTTTCAGAGAAAGGAGTGGTCGAAGTTTGATCTTCGACCACAGGTTGCTGGTGCTCCCGGTGGAGGAATACATGGGTTGTGTTTATACACAGGTTGTGGTACACATGTGAGGATTGTATCCGTGTACTAATGATTGTATACATAAGTAGTGTTTAGAATATATGAGCAGGGAAGGTAGTATACATGAATGTGTGATGAGTGTTGTCATTTGATTGAATACTTGAGTATATCATATAAGTGAGTGTAATATTTGAGTGTATTTTGGCCGATTTAACAAGTGTGCCAATAAAGTACCTATTAACCAAATAAGTAAAGATTAAAGAGGAAATAAAACACACTCAAGGCACTTCCTCCTACCTCTGAAGACGGTCTCATTTAGAGAGCAAAACACATCATAATTGTTTTATTTTTTTGGTTTATTTTCGCCATGTAAGTTCCAATACACACACACACACACACACACACACACACACACACACACACACACACACACACACACACACACACACACACATATATATATATATATATATATATCTGCTAGATAGATAGATATTATTTAAGTACACATACGTTGTTAATGTAAATATATTTGCATACATCACACAAATAAACATGATACAAAATAATCGATTAAATTGTTAAAGTATACTTCTGAGGAATCGTATCAGTAATGCCCATACAGTGTATATCTCTGTGTATATACACTGAGAGGTGTATATATTTGTGTATATACATGGAGAGGTTTCTGTCTCTATGTATATACACTGAGAAGTGAATATATCAGTCTACATAAAGAGTTTACGTCAAAATTCTATTTAGGGATAAAAGTATTCTGGATATTAGTGAAGACGTAAACTGCATCCTTAATGACCCAGGTGTAGTTCACTGTCATTACACCTCACTAACAACTCTGCTACTCACCTCACTAACAACTCTGCTACTCACCTCACTAACAACTCTGCTACACACCTCACTAACAACTCTGCTACACACCTCACTAACAACTCTGCTACTCACCTCACTAACAACTCTGCTACTCACCTCACTAACAACTCTGCTACTCACCTCACTAACAACTCTGCTACTCACCTCACTAACAACTCTGCTACTCACCTCACTAACAACTCTGCTACTCATCTCACTAACAACTCTGCTACTCACCTCACTAACAACTCTGCTACTCACCTCACTAACAACTCTGCTACTCACCTCACTAACAACTCTGCTACTCACCTCACCACTAACAACTCTGCTACTCACCTCACTAACAACTCTGCTACTCACCTCACTAACAACTCTGCTACTCACCTCACTAACAACTCTGCTACTCATCTCACTAACAACTCTGCTACTCACCTCACTAACAACTCTGCTACTCACCTCACTAACAACTCTGCTACACACCTCACTAACAACTCTGCTACACACCTCACTAACAACTCTGCTACTCACCTCACTAACAACTCTGCTACTCAACTCACTAACAACTCTGCTACTCACCTCACTAACAACTCTGCTACTCACCTCACTAACAACTCTGCTACTCACCTCACTAACAACTCTGCTACTCACCTCACTAACAACTCTGCTACTCACCTCACTAACAACTCTGCTACTCACCTCACTAACAACTCTGCTACTCACCTCACTAACAACTCTGCTACTCACCTCACTAACAACTCTGCTACTCACCTCACTAACAACTCTGCTACTCACCTCACTAACTGAAGAAAAGTGATGACTAAACACAGTTAAATTTAAGAAAGACGACGTTTCGGTCCAGTTTAGACCAATATCTTGAGCTGACGATGGTCTGAAGTGGTCCAAAACAATGTTTATATTTCACTTTTTATTTCAGGAGTTAGTTGCGAATTATAAGATGTTTTTTACGTGATTATTCAAATTAAGTGATATATTATTTAGCATAGTGTATATACATATCCAGGTGTATATACATCTACAGGTGTATATACACCGAGAGGTATATATTTCTCCTGTAGTTAGTAAGGTATACTATCAGCTGCCTCCAAGAGGCGACCTAGGACAGTCTACTAACACCCTGGCACCTATCTACTACTAAGTGTAAGGGGGTTTGCCCATACGTCGTACCCTATTCCACCCACAACTGTTAATTAACACCCCAGGAACCTATTTACTAGAAGGTGAACAGGCACAAAAGGCGTAGGGAACTAGTCTATGAATCACTTCCTCCTGGAAATCGAACTCGAGGTTATTTGGTTGCGATTCGAGCGCTGGACCACTAAGATACATGTTGGCATCAGGGTGAACGAACGAGGCACTCAGTTCTGTGACCCACTTCCTGCATGCACACAGCACATGCTTCGTGGTACACCGCATGGCGACACAGGAACCTGCTCATGAGATTCAGTTCGAAGCCCTGTGAGTCCTCACTCGAAGCCTTCGAACTGGCAGTCGAGAAGGATGCTGAAGAGAAGAAGCCATCTAGACCGTCCTCAGAAGGGAGTCGGGGCGCTGAAGAATACACATCTTGCTGCACTGGAGGCAGGGCGGTAGGATTTCTTGTAGTGTTACTCGAGGAACTTTTTAAGTATGAGGCCACAGTAGAGACTCTCAAGGAAGATGACTCCCGCGGTGAACTGGAATTATATTTTTTGTTTACATATTGGGGTGTAATGGAGAGAGTCTGCTTCGAGGACTTGAGGTAGGGAGGATGAGGATCGTTGAAGTGGTGGAGTGACATGGAGGAAGTACCGGGTTGTGAAGATGAAGTAGAAGGTCCTGAGGTCGAGGTCAGAGGTGTTGCGAAGCGCGGAGAGTCCGGAAGATAAAATGACAAGAAATCTTGAGAGTCTTGAGGTACAATTGTCGGGAGAGTAAAACGGCTAGGTACAGACGTCGGCATTTTATGAGAGCTGGACAGGTAATGCGCCGGTGGTCGCGTTAGTTCTACATCGAAGCCAAAAGTGGTTTTTTTGGATGTGTTTTCTGTATATTTATTTCCAGTTGACATCCGCAAAGAACTCTGAGATAAACCATCGAGAAGTTTCGAAGTCGGAGAAACTTCGTCCATGGAAATAAATGGGTCTACAGTGTTTCCATATACAGGTTTAGGATTTAATGTAGAGCGCTCCACGGCGGAGAAATATATATATTTACTGATGTTTTCTGAAGGTATTCCCGAAAATGTGTCTGACATATCAGCAGCGGAAGAAAGTACATTCTTTTTCTCTGAGGAGACAAAAGAGTGACCGTCAGACACCCATTGAGTTCCCAAATTGTTTCTTCTTTGTATCTGTTGTATCTTCTTGCTGCCTTGACCGGGAAGACTTGCGTTTCCGGCCATTGCGCTGGAGACCTCAACTCTGTACTTACTGCTGCTGGTCCACTCTCCGGACGATCCTGAGTGAGTCTTGCTGACTGAGTTTGACGTCGACACCTCACTCTGAGAGTAAGTGCTGGTACCCACATACGGCGCAACTTGGTAAGTACGTATCGCTGGGGAGAAAGTCTTTTCTGAGTTTCCTACAAGCAGATCTAGCGAAGGCGAGAGTGAGTTTTGAGGACCAATGTTGATAGAAGTTGATTCTGTAGTCTGGAGTCTATTGTTGTGGTCAGCTTTCGAAGAAGACCCGCTGTTATCTGATATAAAACTCCAGGTAGAGAGCCCTCCGGCTGGTGTGGTCACCTCGTGTTTGAGATGCTGTTGTGGTGGTGGTGACTCGAGGATACCCTTCCGAAGACCCTCCGCTAGCAAGTGATCTGTTTGTTCTCGGTCTCTCAATGGCATGCCTCCAGCGATCTTCGATCTGTAATTATTGCCGTATCTGGAAACTTGCTGGGGTCTGGAAAGTGTCTGAGTTCTGACGCCTTCATTGTCTCTGCTTACACTCTGGGTCGGGTCAGCAGAGTTCTGTTGGTCACTGCCATCTGTGCTTGAGGTGTCCACGTCAACTGCTGTAAGTTTGTTTTTCCAAGAGCTGAGATTGGAAAAAATCTTCACGAGCATGTTATTTTTGCGACTTTCGTCTGCTACATGTTTATGGCTTGATATGTTGAGGGTTCTTTTAACTACGTCAGGAATCAACTTTTCAGGTATCATCAGTTTATCCAGAGGTATTGTGGTATTTAGGTTGACCAATAACTTCTCTAA
This sequence comes from Cherax destructor, assembly GCA_009830355.1. Classification (NCBI taxonomy): domain Eukaryota; kingdom Metazoa; phylum Arthropoda; class Malacostraca; order Decapoda; family Parastacidae; genus Cherax; species Cherax destructor. The sequence goes on from WNWK01007915.1 coordinate 19,974, forward strand.
GAAATTATCAAGTTTTGTTAGTGTGTCTAGGTGTAGTAATTCCGCTGGCAGATTTGTATCACCCTGATCACCTTCCTGTACGCTTTCTGAGGTTGAAGTCTCCTCTCCCTGAGCCTGACCCGGACTGTAAACACTGGGGAACCTTGGGTAATTATCACTATACTCGTCTTCTTCAACATTCACCGTTTCTGTATCTTGTTGATCAAGAAGACTTGAAGCAATACTCCCGCGTTGAAGGTTTTTATGTTGACCTTGCAGGGAGACCCACTCTTGCTGCGCCAGCTTCACCAGTGTGTCGAAGATCTGCGCATCTAGGTCATCACTTATATCGTACTCGAAGTCATCGCTTGTATCGTACTCGAAGTCGTCGCTGTAGGAGTAATCGTCTTGGTGTTGGGGTTGATCAGTTGGATAGTAATTGAGCTGAAACTGGTGCTCTGGAAATTTGTGATTGATTTCGAAGGATGAAATCTTATCCTCTTGAAGGACTTTATCACTTGAGCTAGGCTGTTGTTCTGTCACTGAAAGCGCTACGACACCTTTGGTCGACACTTGACTGATATGATCCTTTGTCAGTCCTGCTTTGATCGGCTGGACATAAACCTGTGTGTTCGGCCTGTACTCCGGAGTCAAGTAGTAACTCGGGCTGGGAAAGCGACCTGGCAAAACTGACGCAAAGTTAGGTGTTCCCAGTACCTGGCCTGGGAGAACGAGAGGCGCTCCTGGTCTCTCATCCTTCACAACATCGAAATCATAATTTGGATAATAATCATAATCCTCATCTTCGCTTTGGTTTTGTGCCGAAGAAGGACTGCCATATGTTCCAGTATTTCCAGCGGGTCTAACAGGGAAGCTATTTGATATCAGTTGATAGATGACCTGGGGTTTGGGAGTACTGGACTTCTGATATATTCCTGAGCCCTCTATTAGTTGGGGTTTTGGAGTACTTGACTTCTGATATATTCCTGAGCCCTCTGTTAGTTGGGGTTTTGGAGTACTTGACTTCTGATATATTCCTGAGCCCTCTGTTAGTTGGGGTTTTGGAGTACTTGACTTCTGATATATTCCTGAGCCCTCTGTTAGTTGGGGTTTTGGAGTACTTGACTTCTGATATATTCCTGAGCCTTCTGTCAGTTGGGGTTTTGGAGTACTTGACTTCTGATATATTCCTGAGCCTTCTATTATAGGAGCACCTTCAAGACTCGGCTCTTCTGGCAGATACGGCTTTGATATTACAGTCCAGTACGTGGAAGGAGGTTTATCATCCTCATGCATGTTTGGATATTGAGTTCCAATGTGTTGGGAGTGAGGAACATCAGGCTTTACATTTGGCTGATACATCGGAATGTGAGCGTGACTGACTGTGCCGATGGGAAGCAACTGTCCATCCCCCACCACCACAGAAATGATGTCTGTTGGCTTCACTGGAGAGATACTTGTAGCGATCGTGATCAAGTGAGGTCTTAGGTTCTGCACGACTAGTATTGTAGGCACATTCGCGATACCCGTTGTAACCTTTAGATCGTCGTCATCAGAAGGGCCATGTAACAAGACGCTAGTATCAGGAAAGGCGTTCAAGGTTGACATAGCAACGGGATTGTAGCTGGGATATGGGAGACTTGATTGTGGCGTAGCAAAGTAACTAGCAGTTGTTGGGATCTGAGTCGTCTGATGATCCCGAATAGACCCATAGAGGTGGATGCTTGGGACAGCAGGTGTTCCCGACGGTTTTACCGCTCCCAGCGTGAGGTTCTTGAGGTCTTCTAGAGGCAGTGAGGAGAGATCAATGGACTCTTGAACGGGGTTGATCACTGTAGAATCGTCGGTCTCATCGCCCATCGGATTCTCTGCTACTCTTATTACTGGTGTTCCATTCTGGTTAACTCCTCGCTGGACTTTTCTCTTGGCGTTTGAAGTCTTGCCAGACAACATGGGCCTGAAGACGTACCCGACGTATGCCCCAAGTAACATGGCTGCGGAGAGGGCGATCTCACGGAGAGAGTTGCTTTGCCGACCCACGCTATAATCCTGAGTTCGAAACTCACTAGTCTTGTGATCGTCTATCTGAGTATCACCCATTCCATGATCGTCTACTGGAATACCACTTGATTCTTCTGTTTTAACATCACTCACAAAATGGTTGTCTTTTATAGAGGTATTAGCCACAGGGATTCCTGTTCGAAGGCTACCAGTATCTATAGGTTCGACCGTTCGAAAATCACTCACTACGTGGATGACTGTTCGGTTACGGGTCTCTTCGCCAACGAAGCCATTTGCTTCTTGGTTCTCATGGTCTTGGGACAAAGATCGTCTGGGCCTAACTTCCCTGTCCTCATTCCATGGAGGAACATCTGTGAGAGACGTCACTGTCGCGTCTCTGGGTAGCAAGAGTTCTCGCACCTTTTCAGTGACATCGAGATCGCTTGGTTGGTACCTCGCGGTGGCCTCAGCAAGGTCACCAGGCTGACTGGTGTCAGCACCAACCGCAGAGAAGATCATGAACAGGATCGTCAGCACTGACACGAGCAAGGACAGGTGGCCGTAGGGTTGCCCGAGCATATCAGGGGAGAGAAATGAAGACTGTGGCTTCAAAGAATGGGTCGGGGCTCTATTTTTTATTTGCTGCGGAGCTCTGTACTCAAAGTAGTTTATACTGCCGAGGCTGTCATATTTACCAAGATCTTTGTCGTTTCTGACATGATTATTATCGTCATGGGTGTTGTTGAGGCTACTGAGAAAGGTCCTTCTGGAGAACGTGGATGGGGTAGTGTAGCTGAAGGCGTTGGCAGCACTCTCATCTCCCCAACGATGGTTACTGGCGTACCGGGGGTCGAACCAGAGGCCGGGGTTGAGGGCGAACCACCACTGTTTGTCTTGTCTTGTCCACCCACCAGGGTCGCCTAGGGATCGTTCGAGGTTACCTTTACCACCTTGTGGTGATGTGCCGCCGTCGATACCCCAAGGTCGTGTCAGGTCACCATTGGTTCCCAAAGATCCCAGGTCTGTAATTACAGTTTCGGGTCGACTCAAGCCACTCTGTTTCCTCTGGTCATAAAAAACATCGTCAGGGTTTTCTACATCACCAAGACCACCGAGAGGTCGTCTCAGCCCACCATTAAATCCCTGAGTTCCATTCAAATATTCAAAAATGCCTCCAGGTGGTCGTTCAAGGTCACCCAAGGCACTTCGAGGTCGCCTTAGATCATCCTGAATGCCCAGGGGTCGTCTGAGACGCTGAAGAAATGCCCAAGTCACTCCAGAATTCCCAGCATCTTCAGCCTCCTCACTCAGCATCATCCGATCAACAGGCAGACGTGAGATGAGGACACCAGCCTTGACCTGAGACCAGGTCAAGGTCACCACCACCACCCCCATCAAGGTCACCAGAGATCCCCTCAAAATCATGCCTGTAAGGAGAAGGAATATTATAATTTACAGTCTTACGACTGTAAGAAGGTCAACAAGGCTGCAAATATACACAAACTTTCTTCATAATAATAATAATAATAATAATAATAATAATAATAATAATAATAATAATAATAATAATAATAATAATAATAATAATAATAATAATAATAATAAACGCACACACACACACATTCACTATAAACGTAATCTAGACGACGTTTCGGTCCATACTGGACCATTATAAAGTTACTCATGGTCCAGTATGGTCCATACTTGACCATTATAAAGTTACTCATGGTCCAGCATGGAACGAGAGGTCACTCAGATATCATTTGTGTTTTTTCCAGTCATGGTATCGTGATTGTTTAAGTCATGGTATCGTGATTGTTTAAGTCATGGTATCGTGATTGTTTAAGTCATGGTATCGTGACTGTTTAAGTCATGGTATCGTGACTGTTTAAGTCATGGTATCGTGACTGTTTAAGTCATGGTATCGTGATTGTTTAAGTCATGGTATCGTGATTGTTTAAGTCATGGTATCGTGATTGTTTAAGTCATGGTATCGTGATTGTTTAAGTCATGTTATCGTGACTGCTTAAGTCATGGTATCGTGACTGTTTAAATCATGGTATCGTGACTGTTTAAGTCATGGTATCATGACTTTGTTTTGAGTACAAACACTTCCCAAGCACCAGTGATCCTCAAGTTACTGACCGCTGACTCTCAGCTCAGAGAACAGCTGTTAGTCAACAGCCACGTGTGTGTGTGTGTGTGTGTGTGTGTGTGTGTGTGTGTGTGTGTGTGTGTGTGTGTGTGTGTGTGTGTGTGTGTGTGTGTGTGTGTGTGTGTGTGTGTGTGTGTGTGTGTGTGTGTGTGTGTATTCACCGAGTTATGTTTGCGGGGTCGAAACTCAGCTCCTGGCCTTGACTCATCTACCTTTCTGATCAGCGTCACTCTCTGATCGGCGTCATGTCTACTCTTGACGTCTCCCTTGACCTATCTCCATTCCTTCGCTCCCTACCTCCATTCTTTTGCTTCCTACCACAATTCCTTCGCTCCCTACCTCCTTCCTTCACCCACACCTTGCGCCCCGCTATACGGTGAGTGTGTCAGGGGTACACGGTACGCAGGAGGGACTGTACCACCGGTCACGGTACTCTGGACACCGTGGGAGACAATAATCGACCATGGGAACGACTGGACTCTCGTGAGAGACTGGCTACCCGCACGCCCCTATACTCACCTAGTTGTGGTTGCAGGGGTCGATTCACAGCTCCTGGCCCCGCCTCTTCACTGGTCGCTACTAGGTCACTCTTCCTGTTCCATGAGCTCTATCGTACCTCTTCTTAAAGCTATGTATGGATCCTGCCTCCACTACATCACTTCCCAGATTATTCCACTTCCTGACAACTCTGTGACTGAAGAAATACTTCCTAACATCCCTGTGATTCATCTGAGTCTTCAACTTCCAACTGTGACCCCTTGTTGCTGTGTCCCATCTCTGGAACATCCTGTCTCTGTCCACCTTGTCAATTCCTCTCAGTATTTTATATGTCGTTATCATATCCCCTCTATCTCTCCTGTCCTCCAGTGTGGTCAGATTGATTCCCCTTAACCTCATCTGGTAGGGCATGCCCCTTAGCTCCGGGACTAGTCTTGTTGCAAACCTTTGCACTTTCTCTAGTTTCCTTACGTGCATGTCTAGGTGTGGGTTCCAAATTGGTGCTGCATACTCCAATATAGGCCTAACGTACATTGTGTACAGGGTCCTGAATGATTTCTTATTGAGATGTCGGAATGCTGTTCTTAGGTTTGCTAGGCGCCCGTATGCTGCAGCAGTTATTTGGTTGATGTGTGCCTCAGGAGATGTGCCTGGTGTTATACTCACCCCAAGATCCTTTTCCTTGAGTAAGGTTTGTAGTCTCTGGACTCCCTAGATTATACTCCACCTGCGGTCTTCTTTGCCCTTCCCCAATCTTCATGACTTTGCACTTGGTGGGATTGAACTCCAGGAGCTAGTTGCTGGACCAGGCTTGCAGCCTGTCCAGATCCCTTTGTAGTTCTGCCTGGTCTTCATTCGATTGAATTCTTCTCATCAACTTTACGTCATCTGCAAACGGAGTCTATTCCTTCCGTCATATCGTTCACAAATACCATAAACAGCACCGGTCCTAGGACTGACCCCTGTGGAACCCCGCTCGTCACAGGCGCCCCACTGTGACACCTCGCCACGTACCATGACTCGCTGTTGTCTTCCTGACAGGTATTTCCTGATCCACTGCAGTGCCTTCCCTGTTATCCCTGCCTGGTCCTCCAACTTTTGCACTAACCTCCTGTGTGGAACTGTGTCAAACGCCTTCTTACAGTCCAAGAAAATGCAATTTACCCACCCCTCTCTCTCTTGTCTTACTGCTGTCACCCTGTCATAGAACTCCAGTAGGTTTATGACACAGGATTTCCCATCCCTGAAACCATGCTGGCTGTCATTGATAAGCTCATTCCTTTCTAGGTGCTCCACCACTCTTCTCCTGATAATCTTCTCCATGACTTTGCATACTATACATGTAGTGACACTGGTCCGTAGTTTAATGCTTCGTGTCTGTCTCCTTTTTGTGTTTACCTTCTGATGTTCTCCTGGCTAGCATGTTACTAGCACACACACACACACACACACACACACACACACACACACACACACACGTTACTAGCACACACACACACAAACGTTACAAAGCACTATATAACTTGCAGTGTGCGGGGTTAATCACGGAGTGTCACGCATTCTGTCTGTCTGGGTGAACGTTTTGCACTGTTTACTACCGTCTCGATCCTCCCGCTATGAAGCTCCCTGCCTCTCCTTGTGTCTGTTGCAACATTCATACATACATGCATATCTTCACACATTCATGTATAAAGCACATACATATGTATGGATCACGAGGATTCGAACCATGGTCCATGCATAGTCAATTCCATGGGTGTAACCACTCGGCCACGGAGATGACAATGGGATGATCTTACAAAGTGATTGTAAAATCATTCTATTGTAAGCTGTGTGGTTGACTGGTTGCACCTTTGGACTTACTTAATGTGCGAACCTCTGTTCCTTTCCCGTTCATTTTTATGATTATTCATTTTTATGGTTATTCATTACACCAAGAGGTGTGTATTTCTTTGTATATACATCGAAAGGGAAGTGTCTCTCAGTGTATATACACTCAGAGTTTATTTTAATAACTATTTTAGTATTAAAGTATTCTTCACTGTGACGTGCAGCCTTAATAATAATAATAGTAATAATAATAATAATAATAATAATAATAATAATAATAATAATAATAATAATAATAATAATAATAATAATAATAATAATAATAATAATAATAACAACAACAATAATAATAATAACAACAACAACAATAATAATAATAATAACAACAACAATAATAACAATAATAAGGAACCAAGAGCTGTAATAACCTGGTCCAGCATCCCCACGGTACTCAAAAACACCGGAAGTCACGTTTCGACCTTTCACTATAAATCCACACAATGTACGTCAATTTTTAAGCGAAGTTTCGCTCGTTCTTGAACTCACATTATCAGGTGACGACTCAAAGAGAGGTGAGTCAGGAGGCACCTCAGGTGAAGAGGCAGCCAAGGTCAGGTGGCACTCACATGAAAGGTCACCTTGGCATTTTGCCCTTGAAGGGTCACCTTGGACACTTGTGGGTCATTTTGGCACTTGGAGGGCCATTTTGGCACTCGGAGGGTCACCTTGTTACTTGAGGGGTCACTTTAGAACTTGAGGGTCACCTTGGCACTCACCTGGAGGAGCAAGAGTTGTGGCACCATTCCCACCTGAGGCTCGGCACTGACTGACTCCTCTGAGATGAGTGATCTTATTCCCATACTCCCTCCCTCCCTCCATGCATCCATCCATCCCTCCCTCCCTCCATCACTCCCTCCCTCCCTCCCTCCATCACTCCCTCTACTGAAGTCTCGCAGATTATTACAATCAAGACTGTGATAGAATTTAACAGGGACATATACTCGTAGCTAGGTTATTATCTCACAGTATAACTATCATATAGAATAGTGTAGCAACACTGCTAGTGTTCCCACATTATAACTATCATATAGAATAGTGTAGCAACACTGCTGGTGTTCCCACAGTATAACTATCATATAGAATAGTGTAGCAACACTGCTGGTGTTCCCACAGTATAACTATCATATAGAATAGTGTAGCAACACTGCTGGTGTTCCCACAGTGTAACTATCATATAGAATAGTGTAGCAACACTCTGGTGTTCCCACAGTATAACTATCATATAGAATAGTGTAGCAACACTGCTGGTGTTCCCACAGTATAACTATCATATAGAATAGTGTAGCAACACTGCTGGTGTTCCCACAGTATAACAATAATAATAATAATAATAATAATAATAATAATAATAATAATATCTTTATTTCTACAAGTACATGTACAAGGTATACAGACCATAGATGACATCAATGACATACTACTAAATAGAAAGCCCCTTGTTATGCTGAGCATTTACCGCAAATTAGGTCAGTTTTGTCCCAGGATGCGACCCACACCAGTCCACTAACACCCAGGTACCCATTTACTGATGGGTGGACATAGACAACCGGTGTAAAGAAACACGCCTAATGTTTCTACCCTGGCTGGGAATCGAACCCAGACATCCGCCGTGTGAAGCGAGAGCTTTAGCCACCAGAGCGTAGCAGCACATTGCTGGTATTCAAATTGACTTAATTCTACTGGGGTCCTTGAGGTGGAAATATTGGGCGTTTCCTTAAGACACCTGCTGTTACTGTTCACCTAGCAGTAAGTAGGTACCTGGATGTTAGCAGACTGGTGTGGGTCGCATCCTGGGGGACAAAATTAACCCAAGTTACGGGAAATGCTCTGCATAACCAGGGACTTTCTTTATAGTAGTATATGTCATTGATGTCAGCTATGGTGTTTATAAGATGCATTATTATTTAAGTTTATTGAGGCACAGGTACACATAAGTACAATTATTATACAGCATAAATTACCTGGCGTCAATTACTTCCAGTTCCTTGAATCAAGAGCCTTGCACCAGCATTAGGGCAGGAAAATAGAGAGAGAAATAAGCTCCAGAAAAAAATATATGAAACATAGCTGGAAAATTGTAACAGAAAACGGTCTAACAATGATGAGAGAAAACGGAAATTTTTTCACGGTTAACTAAAAAAATGAGAACAATAAATAAGTTTGTCCTGGTACAAATTTTGAGATGACTATAATGATCTTATATCATAAAATAGATGTAAATTAAGAAGGATATTAAAATGCTCAGACGAAATGATTTGTTTTCATTGCTTTTCATTTAAAAAAACAAGAACAGATACAATAGGATTAAAAGGAGGAGGTGTTGATTCACCGGGAATTCTCCCGGCCCAGGTCTTTACCAGATGGCGACCCGGCTCCGGCTCCCTGGCGTGGGAGTAGCAGAGACCTAAGTCTCCCATGGGAGGGGGTACCCCTCAGCGGCGGGACCAACTGGTCCCAGGCCTAGCCATATTCGCCCACAAGCACGAGGCAGGTAGATAGATGCTAGGCCCCTCTGGTCTGCCACCTTCCCCGCCCCAAGGAGGCTGACGGGAAGGGCAGGCTTGCGAGCCACAGATGGTAGCAAGCTCCAGCCTTGGCACCTACCCTGCCCTAGAAGGGCTGGGCATGGTGATCGACAGGATTAAAATCTATTGCATGAATTAAATAAAGAAAATAAATTACATGAGCATTAAGAAGATACTGTCTGAGGGTGATAGTTAATATCTTATTTACTACAAGTACATGTACAAGGTATACAGACCATAGCTGACATCAATGACATACTATATAGAAAGCCCCTTGTTATGCTGAGCATTTCCTGCAAATTAGGTCAATTTTGTCCCAGGATGCGACCCACACCAGTCGACTAACACCCAGGTACCCATTTTACTGATGGGTGAACATAGACAACCGGCATAAGGAAACACGTCCGATGTTTCCACCCCTTCGCCGGGAATCGAACCCGGATCCTCGTGTGTGAAGCGAGAGCTTTAGCCACCAGGCCACGGGCCACCTAACAGGATAACCTGGAGGTTTAGCCACTTCTGGATAACCCGAGACAGTCAGTACGTCATCGAGGGCTGTTATCTTAATTTCATTGTGGTCCTTCAATTTTATCTCCCCAGGATGCAACTCAGGTAAAGACCCACAAGATATAGCTAATGTAACACCTCGAGAAAACGGAAGCCATACTCTTTGGCACGAAACATAAACTGGGAATCCCCTTTGACCCATGTCAGGAGGAGAGACACCATGTCCAGCCCTTTTAGGGCAGGGTAGGTGCCAATGCTGGAGCTTGCTACCATCTGCAGTTCGCAAACTGCCATTCCCATTAGCTTCCCTGGGGCAGGAAAGATGGCAGACCAGAGAGAGACTTAGCTTCTCCCTACGAGCCCCGTGAGGGCGGGGAATGTGGCTAGACCTGGGGACAGTTGGTCCAAACGATGAGGAGGTACTTGTACCTCCTCCCACGGCAGATATTAGTCTGAGATACTCCCGAGAAAGGGAGCCAAGGCCGGGCCACCACTTGGAAAATGCCCGGGCCGGGAGAGTCCCGGCGAACCAAGAAGAAGAAGAAGAAGAAGAAGAAGAAGAAGAAGAAGAAGAAGAAGAAGAAGAAGAAGAAGAAGAAGCATGTCAGGAGAACTGATAGGGAACAGTGTAATAAAGAAAGTGAATGCCAGACTGAAGTTTCTCTACAGACAAGCACAGTGTCTACCTACTGAGGCACAGTGTCTACCTACTGAGGCACAGTGTCTACCTACTGAGGCACAGTGTCTACCTACTGAGGCACAGTGTCTACCTACTGAGGCACAGTGTCTACCTACTGAGGCACAGTGTCTACCTACTGAGGCACAGTGTCTACCTACTGAGGCACAGTGTCTACCTACTGAGGCACAGTGTTCTACCTACTGAGGCACAGTGTCTACCTACTGAGGCACAGTGTCTACCTACTGAGGCACAGTGTCTACCTACTGAGGCACAGTGTCTACCTACTGAGGCACAGTGTCTACCTACTGAGGCACAGTGTCTACCTACTGACGTACAGTGCCTACCTACTGAGTCTCGCAGGACCCTATGTCTTGCACTTATACAATGTCATATGGACTACGCTTGCTCTTCATGGTACTCTGCCTTGACAAAAAAACTGAAAGATAAACTGCAAATCACCCAGAACAAAATGGTAAGATTCATCCTGTACCTGGGACCAAGATTCATCCTGGACCTGGGTCCAAGATTCATCCTGGACCTGGGCCCAAGATTCATCCTGGACCTGGGCCCAAGATTCATCCTGGACCTGGGCCCAAGATTCATCCTGAACCTGGGCCCAAGATTCATCCTGGACCTGGGCCCAAGATTCATCCTGGACCTGGGCCCAAGATTCATCCTGGACCTGGGCCCAAGATTCATCCTGGACCTGGGTCCAAGAGAACATGTAGGCCAGGATGAATTACAACAACTGGATATGCTGAATATTGAGGAGTCTAAAACAACTGAAGTTAATCAAGTTTATAAAATTGCTCACAAACAGTGTCCAGAATATTTTTCTGCCAATTTTGTCAAGGCTGGGAACCAAAGCAGTCATAGTACTAGGGGGAGAGAGCACAACTTTGTAGTACCCACAGTCAGTGGTCAGGCTTCAAACACCTTTTATTGTACAGCAATAAAGGAATGGAACAGACTGCATGCACATGTCAAAGCCAGTCATAGCATGAGCCAGTTCAAGAAGAGAGCCAAAAAGGTACCTAATTAATGTAGCGACAGAAAGGTACCTAATGAATATAGCGACAGAAAGGTACCTAATGAGGAGGAGGAGGTGTTGATTCACCGGGAATTCTCCCGGCCCGGGTCTTTTCCAGATGGCGACCCGGCTCCGGCTCCCTGGCGTGGGAGTAGCAGAGACCTAAGTCTCCCATGGGAAGGGGTACCCCTCAGCGGTGGGACCAACTGGTCCCAGGCCTAGCCATATTCGCCCACAAGCACGTAGGTAGATAGTTGCTAGGCCCCTCTGGTCTGCCACCTTCCCCGCCTCAAGGAGGCTGAAGGGAAGGGCAGGCTTGCGAGCCGCAGATGGTAGCAAGCTCCAGCCTTGGCACCTACCCTGCCCTAGAAGGGATGGGCATGGTGAGCGACCTACCTAATGAATATAGCGACAGAAAGGGAGGAGAATGATTTTTTTTTTTTTAGCTAACACACATGTAAATGTAAATAACTAATTTTACCTTATTCCTTGTATATCTCCTTTATAGTATAATAATAAGATATTATTTCTTTTATAGTATAATAATAAAGTATTAAAAGGACCCCAACGGAAATAAGTCACTCTGACTTTTTTGGGTTATCCTGGAGGGTTCTCTATACATATGCTGCTATGTATGATAATCTATGTAACTGTGTTTGTGTATACCTGAATAAACTTACTTACACCAGTCGACTAACACCCAGGTACCTACTTGCTTGCTAGGTGAACGGGACATCAGGTGTAAGGAAACACGACCAATGTTTCCACCCGTGCTGTCCATGTCCATCTAGCAGTAAGTAGGTACCTGGGTGTTAGTCACCTAACATCTGCTGTCCCTGTTCACCTAGCAGTAAGTAGTTACCTGGGTGTTAGTCATCTAACATCTGCTGTCCCTGTTCACCTAGCAGTAAGTAGGTACCTGGGTGTTAGTCACCTTAAACATGTTGTTCCTGTTCACCTAGCAGTAAATAGGTACCTTGGTGTTAGTCACCTTACACCTGCTGCCCTGTTTACCTAGCAGTAAATAGGTACCTGGGTGTTAGCCGACTGGTGCGGGTGGCATCCTGGGGACAAAATTAACCTATGAAAATTGGACACATTTGCAACATCTGGATATCTTTAATGTAGACGTTTCGCCCTCCAGTGGCTTTGTCAATACAAATCCTGGGACATAATTTGAAGACAGTAGAAGTATATACAAAAGATGAGGTAATCAGTGCCTCATTCTTGGAGCTGGTGTGAAGATCACCGTAGTTGTGAAGAATCTGGAGCACTGGCAAGAAGGCTGGTGCTTATATACTGGCGTCGGGTAGCAGACGAAGGCATTGCCGGTGGTAGGCGGGATTCCCCAGTGGAAGTAGGTCATACCCAAGAGACGGGTTAGTAGAAGTAGAAAAGGTTGTGGAGATGTCCTCTGTACCAAGATTCCATGACTGGGGACTGATTACCTCATCTTTTGTATATAGTTCTACTGTCTTCAAATTATGTCCCAGAATTTGTATTGATAAAGCCACTGGAGGGCGAAACGTCTACAATAAAGATTGTTCTTCAACACGCCAAATTGTTCTTCAACACTTACATTGGTACCTGACTCCTTATTGTTCCACTTTCTCAGATACAGTCAGTGTGTGTGACCTAATTAATGTTTGCATAAGTCATTACGATTGTGACCAGATATAAACATGTAAATATTAATATTGGTAGAATTACCGACAATATGTTAAGTAAAAGGACACAAATGCAACTAATGTGACATTTTATTGTGGCAACGTTTCGCTCTCCAGGAGCTTTTTCAAGCCGTTACCGGCTTAAAAAAGCTCCTGGAGAGCGAAACGTTGCCACAATAAAATGTCACATTAGTTGCATTTGTGTCCTTTTACTTAACAAACATGTAAATAGTTCATTACCACTGTGAATTGTTCAGCTGTCAGAACTTGGCGGTCCAGTCCCTGGACCCATTATGTACCTCTGTAATCCTGTGACTACCGCCCACACCATAGGTATGGGTACATAATAAAGATATTAAACTAACTAGATTCAATCCCCCGTCAATTTCAGTGGTGGCATGAGTACTGCTAGAAACCTTAAACAATATCGTACCCCTTCCTTACCTTCGCTCTGTCTCCTGACAGGATCTCAAACATGTGTCAACACAGAGCTGTGAAAGTTCACTCAGATCTCCCTGGGTCAGCCTCAGTGTCTCAGAACACTAACCAGACCCAGTCATGGGTTGGATATACCCACACCTGGTGATGGCTTGGATATACCCACAGGTGTGGGTATACCCAATTCATCAGCCCAACAGGCCAGAACTCTACAACTGTAGGCAAAGAATTGGGGGCCCAGGAGCTGAAACTCGACTCCCGCAAACAATTCGGTGGATACAATTAGCTGTGTAGAATTAGGTTAGTGGCCCACTCTGTGTGTGTTGCTACAGATGTGGACTAAAAAATAGCTAATACAACATCTGCACACACCATCACAATAACTACATATACTAGTTTGGACTTTCTCAGCAGGTGTTGAGGGAAGTTCAACCTTGGGAAGGAGTTCAACGAGCGTAGGATCGTGGCAACGTGTCATTGAACAGTGAGGTTCTTAAATGCTTGGTCATTATGACAAACATTACTGTGTGCTCTGGCTTCCCCCTCCCTCCCCGTGTGTGTGTGTGTGTGTGTGTACTCACCTAGTTGTGGTTGCAGGGGTCGATTCATAGCTCCTGGCCCCGCCTCTTCACTGGCCGCTACTGGGTCACTCTCCCTGCGCCATGAGCTTTATCATACCTCTTCTTAAAGCTATGTATGGAACCTGCCTCCACTACATCACTTCCTAAACTATTCCACTTCCCAACCACTCTGTGACTGAAGAAATACTTCCTAACATCCCTGTGATTCATCTAAGTCTTCAACTTCAACTGTGACCCCTTGTTGCTGTGTCCCATCTCTGGAACATTCTGTCTCTGTCCACCTTGTCAATTCCTCTCAGTATTTTATATGTCGTTATCATGTCCCCCCTATCTCTCCTGTCCTCCAGTGTCGTCAGGTCGATTTCCCTTAATCTCTCCTCGTAGGACATACCCCTTAGCTCCGGGACTAGTCTTGTTGCAAACTTTTGCACTTTCTCGAGCTTCTTCACGTGCTTGGCTAAGTGTGGGTTCCAAACTGGTGCTGCATACTCCAGTATGGGCCTAACGTACACAGTGTACAGGGTCCTGAACGATTCTTTGTTAAGATGTCGGAATGCTGTTCTTAGGTTTGCTAGGCGCCCGTATGCTGCAGCAGTTATTTGGTTGATGTGCGCCTCAGTGTGTGTGTGTGTTTGTGTGTGTGCGTGTATAGTATACAACGATATTTGCAGGACTCAGTGCTCTTATGACTTATGACAAACATTCAAATTTATTAGACATTTAAACATGCCCTAGTACTATTCCATGGGGGACCCCATTAGTCACTCTTTCCCATCCTGAAGCATTTGCTCTCACCATCATTGTCTCGCGAGCATTGATACTCCTGTATTCCCCTCGTAATGCGTTGTTCTCTTAAATAAAATACAGTAATATCCACTTCCTTGCAGTCCAGGAAAGTGCAGTCGACCCATCACGGGTAACCTCCGTTGATGTGTCACAGAGCTCCAGCGGCAGGTTCGTGAGGCAACACTTACTTTCCCTAAATCCAGGTGTGTATATGTCTTTGTTATGTGTATAGAGCCGATGGTGGCAGCTGTGTATACGAGTACGTGTGTGCACACGGGTGCGTACATGACCAAACATTCACACATACGGTCAGTGCTGCTGAACAAGCAGACACCGTGACCCCGTTTTCTGTGGCTCTCTTATTTAACTAAACTAAAATCTTTCAACCGTATGTAGATCATAGCGAATTTACGTAATTATCATATCTTTGTCAACAAAAATTGCCTCCACCACCTCACTTTCCAGACTACTTCACTTCCTGACCACTCTGTGACTGAAGAAATACTTCCTAACATCTCTGTGACTCATCTGAGTCTTCAACTTCCAATTGTGTCCCCTTGTTGCTGTGTCCCTCCCTGGAACATCGTATACATCAGCACAAGTGTCACATTTATCACAGATTTTACACAGGATGAGTCGGACGCGAGGGACGTCAAATTTCAAGTCATGTTGCCCCTCTCTTGTACACTAGAACTTGGGATTTTGCTGGCTAGGTTTAATCCTAATGTAGAGAAGGTTAGGTTAGGTAAGGTTCGTCAGGAAACAGGACAAGTGTTTCCTGACGCGGGTCTTAGATGATGACCCGCCGTTGGAGCTTTTGGTCATCTGACCGAGGCCTTCCGCTGGCTTACCAAGGAATCATTTAGTGTAGTGGCCGTGTCAGCAGGCTGGATGTGAGGTTCATTTGGTTTAGTTTGGACAATGTCTTAAGTTGTGGTCAGTTTTCGGCAGCCCAGAATTTAAAAGTGTTTTCCACGTATTTTTCATAACCTCTTTTGTTTAATTAAAACTGCTAGCATAATAAATAGTTGTTTAGACTTCGTTATTAGATTAATTAGTACAGATGTATAGTTCTTAGTCCTTTCATTAGTTATTAATCTGTATTTTTTTCAATGGCCCTAAGGATGCCATTTATTCTGGAACTTAGCCTTTTTGCTATGATTTATTTGGTTTCAGTAGAACAATGGCCATTGTAGAGGCTTCGCATTTTTTTGTGTGCAGGAAAAACTGACATATGTGTCAGTTTCCCCTATCATCAGTAAGTGGTGTGCCAGTGAGTCTTTGTAAACATTCGCCAGGAGGTCTGATAAGTGCCTCCTGACACGGGTCTTAATCACATACATGACCGTCAGAATTTTATTAATGGTATGTCAGTTAGCGTCACTTATTACTGGAATGAAATTATTTACACTTAAAAAAAAAACATACCACGGGTGGGGTTCGAACTCGCGATCAGAGAGTCTCAAAAACTCCAGACAGTCGCGTAAGCCACTGTGTCATTACGATTTCGTGAGTCATATTTACACTTATGTTTCATCGTGGAGATGAGATGGGATCTTATTATTAATCAGTGGTAATTTACATATGTTGGTTACGAGGAAGGAAGGGAAGTGACCACTAGTATTGTTTGTGGTTAACCCCGCTTGGAGTGGGTTAGGTTAGGTAAGGTTTGTCAGGAAACAGGACAAGTGTTTCCTGACGCGGGTCTCAGTCATATGATGACCCACAGCTGGAGCTTTTGGTCATCTGATCGAGGCCTTCCACTGGCTTACTACTCCACCCATTTAAAAATTATGGCTATGATTATAACCATTTTTCTATCTATATATCTCACTTTGAGAGGAACTTTTATATTGGTTCAGATATGGACCATGAAGATGCAGTCGTCCCAGACATTCTTGAAGGCATAATTATTTTTTATTATTAACACATCGGCCGCCTCCCACCAAGGCAGGGTGGCCCGACAAAGAAAAACTTTCATCATCATTCACTCCATCACTGTCTTGCCAGAGGGGTGCTTACACTACAGTTATAAAACTGCAACATTAACACCCCTCCTTCAGAGTGCCGGCACTGTACTTCCCATCTCCAGGACTCAGGTCCAGTCTGCCGGTTTCCCTGAAACCCTTCATAAATGTTACAAGCAACTGTACATGTTGTTAAGGAAGTCGAATACTTGAGGGTCCTCAACTTGGCTAAAGTTTAATTTGAAGTCACCATCTCAAAAATGGTTATAATCATAAGGGGTAAGCCAGTGGAAGGCCTCGGTCAGATGACCAAAAACTCCAGCTGTGGGTCATATGACTAAGACCGCGTCAGGAAACACTTGTCCTGTTTCCTGACGAACCTTACCTAACCTAAGTGTTAGGTGAAGTTTAAGTACTTGTTGATTATTAGGTTTTAAAGGCTGTCACTGAAGGTGGGAATATTAGTATGAGGTAAACTGGGGTCTACACGTATACATATCAGTGTATACACACACTTAGAAGTAATCTAAGTAGGTATTAAAGTATTCTTGACTACTGGTGAACTGGTGACACGCACCCTCGATAACCATCGTGTAGTAGATAAGTTTGAAACCTAATCAGCCACCTAGCAACTTAGCGTGATCGCTTGTATGCAAATGGAAGGCGAGCCAGGGGGCCGAGACTCGAACCCCGGAAATACAGTGAATAATGTACAGGCAAACAACAACAACTACAAATTATTACACTCAAAGATAATCAGACAAAAGTAATATTATAAAAAAAATGTAATTAACACCAGAGAAAAATAACTGATGCCTCGGAAGGTGATTCATTAAAACCAGTTAAATTGAAAGATAATTTATTCAACATAAATAATAAAGATAATGTCAAGTAAACATATATACAAGTATAAATACATATATAAATTACCAAATATACACATTAACATTTCGCATAACATTAATAATAAATAATAATAAGCTTAACAATAAAAGTATATTAAACAATTTAACAATGAGACAAAAACAAGGTCAGACCGGCTGACTCTAACTTTTGTCAGAAGGGAACAAAAGTTCTCTTAAACAAAATATGAAACTCTTATTGGCTTCAGATTAAGAAAAAGACACTTAAAAGAAAGAAATTAAGAATAAATAACTTCCCTTTGCGTTCTCTAGAACGAAAAAAGCAGAGGCCTATATAGGCTCGACCTAGAATTTACATATGTAAACATTGCAGCAGCCCTCTCCTCAATTATGGCATTTTTAACAGCAAGCAATTTATTATATTGTATAAAAAACATCAAAAGTAACATCAAATTAACATCACGTCTGTCAAAAAATATATATATATATATATATATATATATATATATATATATATATATATATATATATATATATATATAGTATTGTAACCACGAATGAGTGGTATTTAATCAATAACATCATTGCGACTAGCCGGGGGCTCGAACCCGTGTTGTTTTGGCCCGCATCATAGTGAGCGAGAATTCGAGGAGGCTCTAACCCACGGGCCTATACAGTCCTGTATATAACGCAACAAACATGGAAGCTCTTTAGTTATGCTTTGATAC
This sequence comes from Cherax destructor, assembly GCA_009830355.1. Classification (NCBI taxonomy): domain Eukaryota; kingdom Metazoa; phylum Arthropoda; class Malacostraca; order Decapoda; family Parastacidae; genus Cherax; species Cherax destructor. The sequence goes on from WNWK01007915.1 coordinate 38,268, forward strand.
ACATAGTTAAGAAAGACATACATATGTATGTATAGTATACAGCGATGTAGAGTAATGTAGTAGGTGGTAACTAGTACCTGACTCACGGTACTTTCTAACTTGCAGGTGTGTCTGCTGGTAACTAGTACCTGACTCACGGTACTGTCTAACCTGCAGGTGTGTCTGCTGGTAACTAGTACCTGACTCACGGTACTTTCTAACCTGCAGGTGTGTCTGCTGGTAACTAGTACCTGACTCACGGTACTGTCTAACCTGCAGGTGTGTCTGCTGGTAACTAGTACCTGACTCACGGTACTGTCTAACCTGCAGGTGTGTCTGCTGGTAACTAGTACCTGACTCACGGTACTGTCTAACCTACAAGAGTGTCTGCTGGTAACCAACATCTGTAACTCCCACGCTCTCAAAATCCCCTGCTACTGCTACCCCACCCACGCCCACCTCACCCACGCCCACCTCACCCACCCACACACACGCATACAGTTACCTTCAGAAGCACGCCAAAAAGTACTTACCTATATTATAAACACGCAAGAACCATCCTGGACCGCTTCACGTCAAAGACATTCACTTGTTTGACAGAGTTACGCCTATACGAATGAGTTACGGATACGTATGATTAATGAGTGTGTGTGTGTGTGTGTGTGTGTGTGTGTGTGTGTGTGTGTGTGTGTATGTGTGTGTGTGTGTGTGTGTAATCAAGAATACACTACAATACAGTTTTCATCTTGAGAAGCAAAAATTAAAATCAATCAAGACTTCCATCAACTTTGTTCTCAGTCTGAAAAAAAACTTAGGCAGAAAATCCTGTGTTGTGTTTTGAAAGTCACGTCTGTTATTCTCAATAATTTATGGAAAAAAACACCTGGGTGGTTTTATTTTTGATGACTGACAACCACAAAACAACCATGATTCGCAGCTGACACACAACTGAGAGAAGAAAAAACTGTACCATATTTCCGCTTGTTGCCTACAATACAGTGTGTGATACATTGTGATACACAGTGTGTGTGACACAGTGTATGATACACTGTGATACACAGTGTATCACACACTGTGTATGATACACTGTGGTACACAGTGTGTGATACACAGTGTGTGATACACTGTGGTACACAGTGTGTGATACAGTACGATACATTGTGATACACACAGTGTGATATACACTAATATACACACTGTGTTATACATGAAATACGGGAGTGAGAAACACCCAGGAAGGACCTAAACATCTCGCTCACTTCCCTCCAGTGTCTGAGGCATCAGTTACGACTGGTCTATCTTCCCATCTACACTCATTATAACAAATTATAAATTATCTGAAGCAATGTTAAAATAACTAGTTTTTGATGTTTTTAAAGTCCCATCACCATAAATTAATATATATATATATATATATATATATATATATATATATATATATATATATATATATATATATATATATATATATATATATATATATATATATATAAGGAATCACTACCTATGGCATCCAGATAATTATTAATATATTACTTTGGTTTATATTTAGGTTTTTTGTTAAAGGTTAATTAGTGTAAAAATATATTACAACAGAGGCTGAGTATGGTTGTTAGCGTTGAAGACTCGAACCACCTTTCTTATAAAGCAGTTGTTATTGTTATACTAATTAGGTGAAGCGGTAAACCCGTGCGGGGTCGTTGAGCGCTGTTACCCCAGGCTCCACACACTCGCTGTCATTGGCTTTGTCAGCGGGTCGTCGTAGTTTCGAGCGCTGCGACGTTTCGCACACTCTTCTAAAACACGTTTCTCCTCCCCTCAAAAAGGGGGGGAAGGTTGTTTGGTGTAGGACTGGGGCTTTTGATCCAAGGTATTGTAGTTCACCCTTCCCTTCCTCGGATCAAACCTGTTTGTCGTCGCATTCCTCGCTTCCCCCCCCCACCACCTCTAGTAGTTGTGTTACCCTTACGGGCTTAGCGCTTCCCCGTGAACATAATAATGTCAATATAACAAAAATTTAAAAGAAAAAACTTTCGTTTTTCTTTATAGGTCACCCTCCCTCGGTGGGACACGGCCGTATTAAAAAAAAAAAAACATTGAAAAGTCCACCCTACACTTCTGAGTACATGTTCCTTCATCCACACAAGCAACTGCAGACAAATGCAGTTATATGAAGCGGAAATAAGCCAGTTGTGTAGGTGTGTCTTCAAGACCTGGCGTTCCAATCAAGTTTGCTGCAAGCGTATCGTGTTTCAGACATGTGGCGACAATGAACTTTGTGGGAATTATCTTCTAGCATCTGTGATGAATTAGACACATGCAACATCTGGGTATCTTTAAAAATAAAGCTACCCAGGTGTTGCATATGTGCCCAGTTCATCAGCTTTAAGGTATTGTGTACCATTAATGTAATGTGAAGGTGATAAAGGCACTTGTGTGTGACTTGATTACCTACAGTTTACTGGTATTCCCATACCATCTACTGTTACAGTTTAGCTCAGACCTGTGCTGAATTTATTCTCTGGCTAAGCTCCTTGCGATGTGTGTCTTCTGGGTTTGTTGGGGAGAATCTGAGCGTGAGGGTAGAGTCTCTTGATAAGCTGAGCTCTTGGGTCTTTACGTATCATTTCCGTGTCCTCCTCCTGGTCGAATGTACCGTCTTCGATTTCCGCCAGAGGTGGGTCTTTGGCGATCCCACCTTCGTCACTAGCGCCACTGGGAGTTCTTAACTTGACTGGGTCTTGTGGGGGTGTTGGGTCCTCATACTCCTTCGGGTCTGGAGAAGGAGTGGAGACCAGGAAGAGTGTCATCTCCACTTGGTCATTGGATGACACGGCGTTCGCCACCTGGTGCTCCTCTAGACGAGGTTCTTCAGTATAGGAGCTCTGAGTGGTTACCTCAGTGAGGGGTAGATCACTTTCCTCCGCCTGTGTCTCCTCCTGATCTTCCACTCCTTCGGAATCAAGAGGAGTAGAAGGTCGATGTACAAGAGGTCTAAATGCCGGGGTTTTCTCCTGGACTTCCAGAATGCCGGCATTAGTTATGAGGCTGAAGGGAGGTTCTGGAGACTTCGCCTCCACTACGATGGAGTTCGTAATGCTCTCCTCCGACGTAGTTCTCACTGTCAGGTCTATGGAGTTGTGGGTCTGTGGCGGCTTCTCCTCCGCTGTCTCAACGTCGTCTGGGAAGACGGGAACTAATTCAGCGTGTTCGTTGTCCCTGTTGCTGTCTTGCGGTAGTTCGTAAAAATGGCTCTGGATGACTTCGGCGTGAGGGTAGAGGCCGTCGAGGTCCTTAGTCGTGTTTTCCTGTATCCTGTGAACGACTGAGGTCAGCGTGTCCTCCAGCGGTTTGTGGAACAGTTGCGAGTTGGCAAAGGACTCCTGGATGGCCTGAACCTGCGACAGGACTCCCAGAATATCTGAGGGACGCGGATCCTCCGGCTCGTTGTTAATCTGATTCAGCGACTCGGGTGGCGTCTTGTCCACGATTTCGGCGAACGGGTGGATCTGCTGAATGACTTCGATACCTGAAGGCGTTGAATCTTCTGACGGGGGCTTCTGGAGCGACCCTTGGTCGTACTGTTGCAACAGGTGGCCGTACACCTCAGCCTGAGCGACGCACGACTTTACGTCGCCACCAAGAACAAGGCAGGCGTGCAGCACGGAGTAGCTGGGAGCTACAGTGGTTTCAGGAGGGTTTCCTGCCTGGGAGGACGAGTCAGTGGGCAGTTCAGGCCAGGGGATGGGTAGATCGCTGTGTTGGGTAGTGGGCCGGGGCACGGGGATGGGCGGCAGGTGCGGCAAGTTCGACTGACCGGGCAGGGGCGTCGAACTCCTGTAATGTACAACCAGAGAGTTAGTGTTGTCTGGGTTATACATGTATCTGCTCTCTATCTCTCTCTTTTTTTATCTCTCTCTCAAGTATAATTATTAACAATAATTACCTTTACATCAATTTAATTTTACATATATTCACATATAATTACCTTATATATTACAACTATACCCACTTGTATTTATTATAAATATAAGTTAAAACAAGGAAGGTCAGAGTCAAAATTACCGTTGTAACAACAGTAATCGACGAGTCACTGTTGTCTCACCTCACCTCTCATTTACCTTGTCTTCCTCATATATTTTTTTAAATTTTGTAATCATTTATTAGTGTTTAATTCTCTCTCTCTCTCTCTCTCTCTCTCTCTCTCTCTCTCTCTCTCTCTCTCTCTCATTTAAATTTAATAATTTATTAAGCAATACCAGCTGTTGTAGGAATGAATTTACACTGTGTATATAACGTGTGTGTGTGTGTGTGTGTGTGTGTGTGTGTGTGTGTGTTGTGTGTGTGTGTGTGTGTGTGCTTGTCGAGTGGTGTGGGTGGCATCCTGGGGGAGAGTATTAGATGACCACACTGGTAGTAAGCCAGACATCGTCTTCACTATGTTATCCTGGGTTACTAACCCACCCGGTTAATAATCCCAATAAAATCTTAGGGTTGGTCTCACAAGCCGATTGTTCCATTACATAGGGAAGCGATAAACCCTCAAGGATCACCGTCTGGGGAATGGAAGGTAGTCAGGTTTAACTAGCATCAAGGTTTATATAAACCTGCTGTTAATTAGGCCTACTACGTAATACGAAGCGCCTCCTGTGGCTTTATTTAGCATATTACGAAGAATTTGACTCCCAGGGGAGGCGCCTCGTTGCAAGACGGGTTCTTGATCCAGGGAAATAAACCTCACCTCCCCTTCCTTGGAACGAACCTCATTGCTTAACAATACTCCCCCCCCCCACACGATGTTTCTTCCCTAAGAATTTAGCGCTTCTCTAGATAATGATTTTTTTCCACTGGTAACATATGCATAACATTGATTTATCAACCCGTGGTATGTGGTTTGATATATTTATTATTACTGGCTGTTAACAGCCATTAAAAAATAATCAAATTACCCATCCGAACTGCGACCCAATTAACCACATTAGACAATGACATGAAAAAGTTAAATAAATTTACTAGGCGCTACATAATTTTATGTAAATATTATTTTATTTTTTTATATTTTTAAAAAACGTTTCAAAATAATTAATAAAATAATAACTTACTTTTTAATCATACAGACGAAAAAATATAATATAAATTTGTATATTATTAAATAAAGGTTTAAATTGTTTGATAATTAATAGATTTTAACTTATATAGTAATTAGTTAATCGAGAGAACATGATATGAAATTATAATATATAGACTCATAGAGCACCATGCAGGATGGCTCAAGAGGTAGCTATATTACTGGTACCTCTATCCACTAACAGGGAGTGAGACTGCAGTGTGATGGTACCCGTTGTACTGTTTACCTAACAGTAATAGGTATCTGGGTGTTAGTTCTAGGTACCTGGGGTGTTCTACGTACTTGGCTGTTGGCACTAAGTACCTGGGTGTTAGTACTAGGTACCTCGTTGCTAGTCTTAAGTACTACCTGGGTGTTACTGCTAGGTACCTGGGTGTTACTGCTAGGTACCTGGGTGTTAATACTAGGTACCTGGATGTTAATATTAGGTACCTGGGTGTTACTGCTAGGTACCTGGGTGTTAATATTAGGTACCTGGGTGTTACTGCTAGGTACCTGGGTGTTACTGCTAGGTACCTGGGTGTTAATACTAGGTACCTGGGTGTTACTGCTAGGTACCTGGGTGTTAATATTAGGTACCTGGGTGTTAATATTAGGTACCTGGGTGTTACTGCTAGGTACCTGGGTGTTACTGCTAGGTACCTGGGTGTTAATACTAGGTACCTGGGTATTACTGCTAGGTACCTGGGTGTTACTGCTAGGTACCTGGGTGTTAATACTAGGTACCTGGGTCTTACTACTAAGTGGTGGCAGGGAAAGCCAGTGGAAGGCCTCGGTCAGATGACCAAAACCTCCAGCTGTGGGTCATATGATTACGACCCTCGTCAGGAAACACTTGTCCTGTTTCCTGACAAACCTTACCTAACGTAAACGCAGTTGCAAGGCGTCGAGTTTTAGCTCCTGGCCCTTCTGTGTGTGTTTATGATCAATCTGAGAATCAGCGTTAAACCCACAAGCACCTTTATTTAGTACCGACTATATATTAGACTTCTTTTAGGCATTACTTACCATTGTCGAACAAGTGTGTCAGTATGAGGACCTCGCTCTAGCATGGAGGAGAGGGAATAATGAGGAGATTAATACAAGTGCACAGGTGCAGGTGTTGCTGAGAGTGATGTCTTGCAGGTGTTGCTTCACCTACCAGCTACCAGGAGGTGATTGCTACTGTTGTTGTTGCAATGTTTGATAATGACAACACCAGTGATGATACCATATTTAAAAGCTATTATTATTATCATTGCTATTATTATCATTGCTATTATTATTATTATTATTATCATTGATATTATTATTATTATTATTATTATTATTATTATTATTCCCAATGTTTTAATATATATGTACATATAATGATAATAATTATTTTTATAAATGCTTATTTTTTATTATTTCCTCTTATCATCACTATTACCGTCATTATCTTTTTATTTTAATAATTACTTTTTAATAATTGAGTTATTATTATCATTATTATGATTAAAACTATTCCTAAAATAATTATTATATTATTATGATTATATTTATTATTAGCATGATTATATTTTTAATTGGATTTGAATTATTTTAATTGTAATTAATTGCATTATTATTAGTTATTGTTATAAGTATTGGTATTAGTATTGATAATACCTCTACTTTGACTATTACCATCACTACTGCTACCACCACCACTACTACCACTACTACTGCTACCACCACCACTACAACTACTACAACTACCACCACCATTACCACAATCACCACAATTATTATAACAGACAATATTATATTTCCCATTTTTTTCTGAAGCAGCTCAACTTAGCTGCTCTCAAGGCCTCTACATCAATATGATAAATGTAAACAATAGTGAGAGATAGGTATCTTGATTATTGCAGACTGTGGAGTAGATCTCTTCTTCAAAGGTGATGGACTGATTACATCGTCTTTAGTCTCTACTGCCTCGGTATTCGACTGAAGAAGCCTACTGTGTAGGCGAAACGTTTCGGAATAAAGATACCTAACTGTGTCTTATCACGTTTACACGAAGTCTATCACAGAGTTATCCCCTGCTGTAGGATTCCTGCTGCTTGAGAAGGCTTCCTGCATCAGGCTGCTACACCTGCTAGAAGAAACCTCCTGTTTCAGGTTGCTACACCTGCTAGAAGAAGCCCCCTGCTTCACCGTAGCCTCCTGTTGCAGGAAGCCTCCTGCTTCAGGAAACCTACTGCGGTATACTTTGTTCCCTACAAACACCCTCTCAACACGCACATTCCACCTACATCATCTCCTACCACAGGCTTTCTACTGCTCTGTAACAACCTGCTTGACTCTCCTCTAAGCTTACTATTGCTCTATAAAGCTATAATTACCTGCTTCCGTTTTCTTTAAGCACTATACTGCTTTATAAACGCTATAACTACCTGCTTGCGTCTCCTATAAGCATTCTACTGCTTTATAAACGCTATAACTACCTGCTTGCGTCTCCTCTAAGCTTTATAATCGCTCTATAAAGCTATAATTACCTGCTTGCGTCTCTAAGCTTTCTATTGCTCTATAGATGCTGTGATTATGTGAGTGTGTCTCCTGGAACTCGCCTTCTTGTTAGACGTGGGATTCAAACCGACATTAGTCTCGCTAGGGGAATTCTTTGTTCCTCTTCTGTTTGTCCCGTTATGGGATCCCCCATCCCCCTTTGTTCCACTTATGTTTGCCCCACTATGGGATTTCTCTGTTGTTTTTCTGTTTGTCCTATTGTGGGTCTTCTCTCCTCCTCTGCTGTTTGCTTTCCCCTTTGTAACAGCTGCTGTGAGTTTCAGCAGATTTATTCTTCCTTAATTACGGCTGAGGCAGACACCACCGGCCATCTTGGGCTATACGTTGTTGGGCGATACGTCGTGTTATTAGGGATTTGGACTTCTCTAGGACGTCTAAGTATAATTTTTTTTTTAGCAGTCTGCCTTCTTTGATGTTTTTCTTCTACAGAGGGACTGATATTCAATATCCCTCTGTTATAGGGACTGTTATTCCATATTCCTCTGTTATAGGGACTGTTATTCCATATTCCTCTGTTATAGGGACTGTTATTCAATATTCCTCTGTTATAGGGACTGTTATTCCATATTCCTCTGTTATAGGGACCGTTATTCCATATCCTTCTGTTATAGGGACTGTTATTCAATATCCCTCTGTTATAGGGACTGTTATTCCATATCCCTCTGTTATAGGGACCGTTATTCCATATCCTTCTGTTATAGGGACTGTTATTCCATATCCCTCTGTTTTAGGGACTGTTATTCCATATCCCTCTATTATAGGGACTGTTATTCAATATCCCTCTGTTATAGGGACTGTTATTCAATATCTTGCTGCTATATACAAGGGCTGGTATCCCATGTCATCTAACTGTTGTTATCTGTTATCTATTTTATCTAACTTGTGCAACATCTGGGTACCTGTGAACCACATGTTGGTACCTGATCCGCCACCTACTGGAACCTAATTTTCAGTCTCCCACTAACCTAAGTTCCTTTTTAATGGAGCATAATTTACCACTTTCCACCACCTATGAACTTATAGATATTTGTTTGGATTAATGATTAACATGCAAAGAGAGAGAGAGAGAGAGAGAGAGAGAGAGAGAGAGAGAGAGAGAGAGAGAGAGAGAGAGAGAGAGAGAGAACTAGTTTTAACTGCAGATAGCACCCTCCGCACTACTATAATTGAATAGTCCTTAAAAAACATGCAGCCATTTTTATAGTCAAGAAAAATATAAGCTAATTTTTTTTTCGACATGCATGATGTGTTTAATACATACAGTGTGTATGATACTCTTGTATGTGTATGTATGAATGTATGAAAGCCGAGCGAGGGGAGAAATAGTAGATATATATATATATATATATATATATATATATATATATATATATATATATATATATATATATATATACATATATCCATACATATGTACACACACAGAGGGAAGGGTATACATAGCGCACGCACACAGACAGATACTGATCCATAGATTATACATACTCGGGGATAGCCGAGGATAGATTTGCCAGGACGTCCCAGATGTTAGCGTCCACTGCCACAACACCTCCGAGCAGTGTATCCGTCGTGGAGGACGGTCTGGCTGAGGCGAAGTCTGGGATAGTAGCGAAGGTAGCTTCAGCGAGGTCGACGACGCCTTCGGGTACAGTCGTGGGTGCTTCGGTGGGCATCTCCGTCGCGTCCTCCGCCGTAACCGTGGAGGTTTCGGCGTCGGGGGACATGTCTTCAGGGGTCTGTTCGGTAGAGGTGACCGGCGGTTCCGTCAGCTCCGTCATTTCTCCCTCCGGGGATAAAGTCGTTTCCCCGTCGGGGGCCTCCGTTGGGTCTGTCGGGTCTCCTGCTTCTCCTAGAAGCGGAGACTCCGTCGGTCCCGTTGATTCCCCGGGATCTTCCGTAAACGGTGAGTCTGTCGCATCTGTCGCATCTGTTGCATCTGTTGCATCTGTTGTGTCGGTGATGTCTGTTGATGTCGGAGTATCCGTTGAGTCCTCCAAGTTGAAGTCGTCGACCTGGGCAGCAGCGAAGGAGATGGACTGAACTGAAGAGAAATAACAACAAAGTATGTTAAATATCCGGCATTAACCACGCAGTTGCAGAGATGTTAAACCGGACAGAGCTACAGGGAGTCCTGTGGCTCAGTTGGTAGCGCCTTTAACTCATATATGAGGGTTCGATCCCCGGCACGGGTGGAAACGCTGGGTATGTTTCCTTACAACTGCTGCCCCTGTTCACCTAGTAGTAAGTAGGTACCTGGGTGTTAGTCAACTGTTGTGGGCCGCATCCTGGGATAACAGTATCCTGGGATAACAGTATCTTGGGATAACAGTATCCTGGGATAACAGTATCCTGGGATAACAGTATCTTGGGATAACAGTATCCTGGGATAACAATATCCTGGGACAACAGCATCCTTGGATAACAGTATCCTGGAATAACAGCATCCTTGGATAACAGCATCCTGGGATAACAGCATCCTGGGATAACAGCATACTGGAATACCAGCATCCTGGGATAACAGCATCCTTGGATAACAGTATCTTGGGATAACAGACTCCTGGGATAACAGCATCCTGGGATAACAGCCTCCTGGAATAACAGCATCCTGGGATAACAGCATCCTGGGATAACAGCATCCTGGGATAACAGCCTCCTGGGATAACAGCATCCTGGGATAACAGCATACTAGAATACCAGCATCCTGGGATAACAGCATACTGGAATACCAGCATCCCGGGTTACCAGTTCGTAGCCTCTAAATTCAGCTGTATACATGTGTAGTCAAAGCTTAGCTTCAGGTCACTTCTCAACTTGTGGTCACACCTCGGATGGTCACACCTCGGATGGTCACACCTCGGATGGTCACACCTCGGATGGTCACACCTCGCCCGTGAGTCACACGGGCGACACCCAAACATAAATTCAACAAATGATAAACAATCTCTTTGTTTTCTCTTAAAGTTTAGCGCGATTTATCATTCTAAATATTACTGCCATTATAGAAAACATTTTATGATCGTCTATCATACGTGTCTTGCTCTTAAATCACACACAACACACATTATAAATGATTCAAAACCACTTGTTTCGGGTTTTATATATATATATATATATATATATATATATATATATATATATATATATATATATATATATATATATATATATGTTTGTGTGTGTGTGTGTGTGACTCACACTAGCCTAATAATAATATATAATAATAATAATAATAATAATAATAATGATAACTTTACCTCCAAATCCTCCAATCGATGATACTGAAGATGAGGAAGATGATACTGATGAGGAAGATGAACCATCTGAACCTCCTCCGCCTCCTCCCGTCTCGAAGAAGATGAAAGGGTTGAAGAGGAAGCCACTGAAGATGGCCCAGATGAACCACCCCTGTCAAGGTGAAAGATCCTCTATTACCCATCTATATTCCCCATCTTTATTCCCACACTCTTATTATTCATGTTTATTGCAACACCTCAGTATTCACCTTCGTTACCACAGCTTATTATTAATCATTACTGCTGCACTTTATTATACATTATTATTCTCGTGTCACCTTACCTAGATAAGAAGGTAGTAGGAGCTATGTAGAGCATTATTACTCTCGTGTCACCTTCCTAGATAAGAAGGTAGATAGGAGCTATGTAGAGCATTATTACTCTCGTGTCACCTTCCTAGATAAGAAGGTAGATAGGAGCTATGTAGAGCATTATTACTCTCGTGTCACCTTCCTAGATAAGAAGGTAGGTAGGAGCTATGTAGAGCATTATTACTCTCGTGTCACCTTCCTAGATAAGAAAGTAGGTAGGAGCTATGTAGAGCATTATTACTCTCGTGTCACCTTCCTAGATAAGAAAGTAGGTAGGAGCTATGTAGAGCATTATTACTCTCGTGTCACCTTCCTAGATAAGAAGGTAGGTAGGAGCTGTGTAGAGCATTATTACTCTCGTGTCACCTTCCTAGATAAGAAGGTAGGTAGGAGCTGTGTAGAGCATTATTACTCTCGTGTCACCTTCCTAGATAAGAAGGTAGGTAGGAGCTGTGTAGAGCATTATTACTCTCGTGTCACCTTCCTAGATAAGAAGGTAGGTAGGAGCTGTGTAGAGCATTATTACTCTCGTGTCACCTTCCTAGATAAGAAGGTAGGTAGGAGCTGTGTAGAGCATTATTACTCTCGTGTCACCTTCCTAGATAAGAAGGTAGGTAGGAGCTGTGTAGAGCATTATTACTCTCGTGTCACCTTCCTAGATAAGAAGGTAGGTAGGAGCTGTGTAGAGCATTATTACTCTCGTGTCACCTTACTAGATAAGAAGGTAGGTAGGAGCTGTGTAGAGCATTATTACTCTCGTGTCACCTTCCTAGATAAGAAGGTAGATAGGAGCTGTTTAGAGCATTATTACTCTCGTGTCACCTTACTAGATAAGAAGGTAGGTAGGAGCTATGTAGAGCATTATTACTCTCGTGTCACCTTACTAGATAAGAAGGTAGGTAGGAGCTATGTAGAGCATTATTATTCTCGTGTCACCTTCCTAGATAAGAAGGTAGGTAGGAGCTATGTAGAGCATTATTACTCTCGTGTCACCTTACTAGATAAGAAGGTAGGTAGGAGCTATGTAGAGCATTATTACTCTCGTGTCACCTTCCTAGATAAGAAGGTAGGTAGGAGCTATGTAGAGCATTATTACTCTCGTGTCACCTTCCTAGATAAGAAGGTAGGTAGGAACTATGTAGAGCATTATTACTCTCGTGTCACCTTCCTAGATAAGAAGGTAGGTAGGAGCTATGTAGAGCATTATTATTCTCGTGTCACCTTCCTAGATAAGAAGGTAGGTAGGAGCTATGTAGAGCATTATTACTCTCGTGTTACCTTCCTAGATAAGAAGGTAGGTAGGAGCTGTGTAGAGCATTATTACTCTCGTGTCACCTTCCTAGATAAGAAGGTAGGTAGGAGCTATGTAGAGCTGGGCCTCAGAATTAACAACTGGGAGTCTGAACTCCAGACTGAATTGTGTGTAATATTAATGGCTCCATTGTTATTTAATAACACCTAGTTTGACTCTGTGTTTATTACTGATGCTGTGTCGTCACTGAAGGCTCTTGGCTGACAAGATAATTCTAACAACATGCTTTTAAAGAAGCCAGACTAATATTATGCTCACTGGAGAAGCCAGACTAACAACATGCTCACTGGAGAAGCCAGACTAACAATATGCTCACTGGAGAAGCCAGACTAACAATATGCTCACTGGAGAAGCCAGACTAACAACATGCTCACTGGAGAAGCCAGACTAACAACATGCTCACTGGAGAAGCCAGACTAACAATATGCTCACTGGAGAAGCCAGACTAACAACATGCTCACTGGAGAAGCCAGACTAACAACATGCTCACTGGAGAAGCCAGACTAACAATATGCTCACTGGAGAAGCCAGACTAACAACATGCTCACTGGAGAAGCCAGACTAACAACATGCTCACTGGAGAAGCCAGACTAACAACATGCTCACTGGAGAAGCCAGACTAACAATATGCTCACTAGAGAAGCCAGACTAACAACATGCTCACTGGAGAAGCCAGATACAGATACTCAAAAATCACATGAAAAGGAATTAATGTACATTGAGTCTGAATTCCACCAGAAATTTAATTACTCCTTCATGCTAACTTGATAAGTTAGTTAAAAAAAAAGGTACCCTGAAGTAAAATATATAATATAACATTGGTTTGAGTTATTAAAATATTCTTGAGTGGTGGTAAACAGGTGACCTTGTGGTAGATAGGCCTTAAACTCCCATTAATAATTTCCCCCTGGCACCGTGAAACACCAAAATAGACTCATCAGTCAGTCATTACTGACTTGAAGATTGTATTCAAGTCAAATTTGTAATCTACAATGTGATCAATGTGTAATGAAAAAGGCCTATCTAACAGGCCTATCTGTTAGTCTAATTTCTACGTTTGCATAATAATAATAATAATAATAATAAGGGAAGGATTCAAAGCAATATATTACTTTAAAATAAACCCAGTTAAGGGTGGAGAATAATTATAATAATTTTTATATTGAAAAACATATTCTGGACCCTCATGCGTCAGCACACTATGTATAGTCTGGACCCTCATGCGTCAACACACTGTGTAGTCTGGACCCTCATGCGTCAGCACACTGTGTAGTCTGGACCCTCATGCGTCAACACACTGTGTAGTCTGGACCCTCATGCGTCAGCACACTGTGTAGTCTGGACCCTCATGCGTCAACACACTGTGTAGTCTGGACCCTCATGCGTCAACACACTGTGTAGTCTGGACCCTCATGCGTCAACACACTGTGTAGTCTGGACCCTCATGCGTCAACACACTGTGTAGTCTGGACCCTCATGCGTCAACACACTGTGTATAGTCTGGACCCTCATGCGTCAACACACTGTGTAGTCTGGACCCTCATGCGTCAGCACACTGTGTAGTCTGGACCCTCATGCGTCAACACACACAGCCCCGGTGGCCTAGTGGTAAAGCTCTCGCTTAACGCACGGAGGGCCCGGGTTCTATTCCCGACGGGGCGGAAACATTTCGAAGTGTTTCCTTACACACACACACACTCACACACATACATACAACAGGCCTAGTGTCAAATCGACATGTGCCTAGGACAAAATGGTAACAACTGTAGTCTGACCATGCGTCAACACACACTGTGTAGTCTGGACCCTCATGCGTCAGCACACTGTGTAGTCTGGACCCTCATGCGTCAACACACACTGTGTAGTCTGGACCCTCATGCGTCAGCACACTGTGTAGTCTGGACCCTCATGCGTCAACACACACTGTGTAGTCTGGACCCTCATGCGTCAGCACACTGTGTAGTCTGGACCCTCATGCGTCAACACACACTGTGTAGTCTGGACCCTCATGCGTCAGCACACACTGTGTAGTCTGGACCCTCATGCGTCAACACACTGTGTAGTCTGGACCCTCATGCGTCAACACACTGTGTAGTCTGGACCCTCATGCGTCAACACACACTGTGTAGTCTGGACCCTCATGCGTCAACACACACTGTGTAGTCTGGACCCTCATGCGTCAGCACACACTGTGTAGTCTGGACCCTCATGCGTCAACACACTGTGTAGTCTGGACCCTCATGCGTCAACACACACTGTGTAGTCTGGACCCTCATGCGTCAAGCACACTGTGTAGTCTGGACCCTCATGCGTCAGCACACACACATACCCACACAAAGTGACGTTGAAGACTCAGATGAGTCACAGGGATGTTAGGAAGTACTTCTTCAGTTATAGAGTTGTCTGGAAAGTGATGTAGTGGAGGCAGGATCCATACATAGCTTTAAGAAGAGGTATGATAAAGCTCATGGAGCAGGGAAAGAGTGGAGCTAGTAGCTACCAGTGGAGAGGCGGGGCCAGGAGCTGTGGCTTTTCAGTAGAAACAGTAATATTAGCTTCATTTACCTTGACTAAGACTGCCCGGCTACGCACGGTAACTACCAATGGCAAACTGCCTCGCTATAATGACCGTAACACAATTACATGCGCTCTGATGACTAACTAAATTACAATATTAACAAATAAAGGAATTATCTTGGGATGTCTGGCCAGCTTCCGTCTCTCTCTCTCACACACACACACACACACACATCTTGGGGTGAGCATCATACCGAGCACATCTCCTGAGGTGGACATCAACCAAATAACTGCTGCAGCATATGGGCGCCTAGCAGACCTAAGAACAGCGTTTCTACAACTAACTGAGGAGTCATTCACAACACTGTACACCGTGTACGTCAGACCCATACTGGAGTATGCAGCACCAGTATGGAACCCACACCTGGTCAAGCACGTCAAGAAACTGGAGAAAGTGCAGAGGTTCGCAACCAGACTAAGAGAGATATCCTATGAGGAGAGGTTAAAGGAACTGAATCTGGTGACGCTGGAAGATAGGACTAGGGGTGGATATGATAACGACGTACAAAATACTGAGAGGAATTAACAAGATGGGCAGGATCGGAATGTGTCAGAGATGGGACACAGGACACAACTGAAAGTTGAAAACTAAGATGAGTCATATGGATGTTAGAAAGTATTTCTTCAGCCTTAGAGTTGCCAGGAAGTGGAGCAATCTGGAGAGTGATGTAGTGGAGGCAAGATCCATACATAGCTTTAAGAAGAGGTACGGTAAATCTCATGGAGCAGGGAAAGAGTAGACCTACTAGCAACCAACGAAGAGGCGGGACCAGGAGCTGTGAATCGACCCCTGCAACCACATATAAGTGAGTACACATATATACACACACACAAACCCAACTAACAAGAACTATTTAAATGGGGCATTAACCCTATACAAGGAAATAAAAACTTCAAGACAAGAGGTGCAGCACAAATGTATGTGCAAAAAAATTGGGAGAAAGCAATAAACTGTTTAGTGGTGTTGCAAGAGCTCCACCAGGATGAGCACTGTGCAGTCATCCGACACTGTGCAGTGGAGTTGCTGTGGAAGCCTGATGTGGGCTTATACTCTTCCTTGGGATGGACAGTTGGCAGTGAATCACCCAGGGCAGTAGGGGTAGACGTAGAGGTAGTAACAGTAGTAGTAGCAGCAGTAGTGCTAGAAGGAGAGTTAGCAGTAATAGCAGTGGTCGTGTGTAGTTGTACTGAGTGGAGGGTGGAGAGAGAGCCTTCTGCTATACTTCTATCAGCCATCTAGACAGTGTTGGCGTGAGAGGGGGATCTCTGTTTATCTCTCTTTAAAATGCACTCATAACTGATTCCTATGTATTCTCTCCTCATCCTTTCTTTAAGTTACCTTTCCCCTCCCTCCTTCCTTCCTTCCCTCCCTCCTTCCTTCCCTCCCTCCCTCCCTCCTTCCCTCCATCATAATAACACGCTCTCATACACGTCACACAAGGCAGACACTAGTGGTCCAGATAAGACCAGACTGTTAGACGGTCTGGACCACAAGAACCAACAGCCGGTGATTGTGACCAGTGTGGCCTCTCGTAGCAGATGAGAGAGAGAGAGAGAGAGAGAGAGAGAGAGAGAGAGAGAGAGAGAGAGAGAGAGAGAGATGCAGGTTACATTTGCTTCTGAGAAAACACAGTTGACTCTGTTACATGACTGTGTCATATGACGGTGTCACATGACGGTGTCACATTACGGTGTCACATGACACTGTCACATGACACTGTCACATAACGATGTCACATTACGGTGCCACATGACACTGTCACATAACGATGTCACATTACGGTGCCACATGACACTGTCACATAACGATGTCACATTACGGTGCCACATGACACTGTCACATATCGATGTCACATGAAGGTATCACACGAGGGTGTCACATGAGAGTGTCACACCACCATCATGTCCCTATTTGTGCCGTGATGAGAGTGAGCGCACCACACTGCGCTCACCAGACATAAAGTATGTATCCTGCGGGTGAAATATGACTCTGCAGTGACTATGGAGAATCAAGCAGTGAATCTTGCAAGCACGACACCCAGCACGCGTGTTGCATCTCGTGCTGCATGCCAGCAGAGGCTGCATCACTCTGTACGAGGCATAAGCGTGCTCTCACCTAGAGTAAGCACCACTCTCCTGGATCACCTTTCCTCTCTATCCTAACTTCGACTCATTTTCAGGTGTATTCATGCAACGCCATGCGACTCATCTCTCGCCTGGACCCGGCCTGGTTCGGCATGCCACTTCAGCTAAGCCTTCAGCACCGGAGACATGAATGTTATGCGGTTGCGTACAAGGCCACCATGGTCTGGAACGATGTTCCAGACCATGATGCTGAACTCTTCTCCAGGCTGAGGGACTGACCACCTCAGATACTTTTCTCCAAGGTTGCTGGACTGATTACATCATCTTTATTTCACTACTACTGCTGCCTCTGTATTTGACTGAAGAAGTCTACTGTGTTGGAGAAACGCTTCATCAATAAAGTTACCCAACTGTTGCACATATGTGTTAATCTTCAACAGGTCCTGACATTCTTGGAGAGGTCGTCAACACCCTCTCTTGAAGTAACTTCGGGGATTCGTAGACTCATCTCTCTCCTGAAGGCTTTGATGTCGATGGGAGCTAAGAACGTCCTCCACTCCCGGGAATTCCTCTCAGGCATCATAAAATCTATCATCACTGGCTTGATGTTCCCGGAGGCCGAGTGAGTTTCTAATTTTCTGTTCTCCAGGAGTCCTTACCTCTAGGTATTGAGTAAAGTCCTCCTGGTCTGTTCTCCAGGAGTCACCTCCCCTGGGAGACTAAGCCAGGTTCACCTTCCGTGTCATGGTGTCCCTGTGGGTGACTTTACACCAGTAACACACATTCCTTCCCGGAAATGACTGGCACGACCAGAACCACCACACTACTGCCGTGGCCCCGCCGCTGCGTCAGCTGCGTTAGTGAGAAAAGCCCAGAGTCGAAGCGCTGGTCGCCCACGCCCGACGCTGACACCGCCACAGACTTCACAACCTACACACTTGGCACTTCTCAACTGGAAGCTTCAAATACTCTAATTCCTCAACGCTACCTTACTAGCCCAGTTATTTTGGTTCTAGCACCGGCCTTGTGGCTAACCTCAACACTTTGTAAGTGCTCGTAAATACTCAGTGAGGTGAGGGCTCCAAGCTGGTGCTGCGTACTGCAGTACTGACCTTACTGCGAGTACAGTATGTTACCGTGTTATTCTGTTAGAGCTCCTCAGGAGATGTGTTCGGTGCAATGCTCACCTTTGAAGCCTTTTATATTTCTTAGTCTTAAATGCTAAGCAGCGTATTGTTGGCGAGTCTCGCAATTACCGGAAGGAGGACCAAGCCTTCACTCCTTGCGCCGTGACCCACACGGGTTAACTGCTTCACGTAACTAATCTTATCTTTCCGTTTCTGCTTGTTGATGGAATCGATCTCCAGCAGCCACTTTTTTGCACCTTTCCTGTAGCGTGTTCAAATCCTCCTGAAGGCTCTTGGAATCCTTCCACAAGTACATACCCAAGGTATATAGACCATAGTTGACATCAATGAAATACCATGACATATCCACAAATTATGTCAGTTTTGTCCCAGGATGCGACCCACACCAGTCGACTAACACCCAGGTACCTACCAAGTCTGCTAATGCAAACATTAGCAGAAAGAGATGAGTTCTTTGTTAACATGTCATGGAAAAGATGCAATCAGTCAGTCAGTGAGGACGTCTCTGATACAATCAGTCAGTGAGGACGTCTCTGATACAATCAGTCAGTCAGTGAGGACGTCTCTGATACAATCAGTCAGTCAGTGAGGACGTCTCTGATACAATCAGTCAGTAAGGACGTCTCTGATACAATCAGTCAGTCAGTGAGGACGTCTCTAATACAATCAGTCAGTAAGGACGTCTCTGATACAATCAGTCAGTAAGGACGTCTCTGATACAATCAGTCAGTCATTGAGGACGTCTCTGATACAATCAGTCAGTGAGGACGTCTCTGATACAATCAGTCAGTCAGTGAGGACGTCTCTGATACAATCAGTCAGTAAGGACGTCTCTTGATACAATAAGTCAGTAAGGACGTCTCTGATACAATCAGTCAGTCAGTGAGGACGTCTCTGATACAATCAGTCAGTAAGGACGTCTCTGATACAATCAGTCAGTGAGGACGTTTCTGATACAATCAGTCAGTGAGGACGTCTCTGATACAATCAGTCAGTAAGGACGTCTCTGATACAATCAGTCAGTGAGGACGTTTCTGATACAATCAGTCAGTGAGGACGTCTCTGATACAATCAGTCAGTGAGGACGTCTCTGATACAATCAGTCAGTGAGGACGTCTCTGATACAATCAGTCAGTGAGGACGTCTCTGATACAATCAGTCAGTGAGGACGTCTTTAATACAATCTTCCTTCCCTCGTAACTATTTTTTTAATCCCTGGGAGTCATTTTTAACTCTGATCTTAAAATATGTTGTATCCAGTCCCGGACTTGCAGGTCTGGACACCTACGCGGACGCTGTGTCAGGTCTGGACACCTACGCGGCCGCTGTGTCAGGTTTGGACACCTACGCTGCCGCTGTGTCAGGTTTGGACACCTACGCGGCCGCTGTGTCAGGTTTGGACACCTACGCGGCCGGTGTGTCAGGTCTGGACACCTACGCGGCCGCTGTGTCAGGTTTGGACACCTACGCGGCCGCTGTGTCAGGTTTGGACACCTACGCGGCCGCTGTGTCAGGTTTGGACACCTACGCGGCCAATGTGTCAGATTTGGACACCTACGCGGCCGCTGTGTCAGGTCTGGACACCTACGCGGACGCTTTGTCAGGTCTGGACACCTACGCGGCCGCTGTGTCAGGTTTGGACACCTACGCGGCCGCTGTGTCAGGTTTGGACACCTACGCGGCCGCTGTGTCAGGCCTGGAAACCTACGCGGACGCTGTGTCAGGCCTGGACACCTACGCGGCCGCTGTGTCCACCAGTTCTGTCCAAACGTATGTTATTCAACGCTCATTACCATCAACATCATCCTCCCTCCGTCTATATATGTATACTGTGTTTTTATGATGGTCAGCTCACACAATGAGGTCCGTGGTTCGATCCCCGGTACGGGAGGAAATATTGGGGGCGTGTTTCCTTAAGACACCTGCTGTCCATGTTCACCTAGCAGTAAGTAGGTACCTGAGTGTTAGTGGACTGGTATGGGTGGCATCCTGGGGGGAAAAATTAACCTAAGTTGTGGGAAATGCTCTGCATAACCAGGGACTTTCTATATAGTATGTCAGCTATGGTCTGTATAAGTTGTATCATGTACTGGTAGAAATAAAGATTATTATTATTATTATTATTATTATTGTTAATATTATTATTATTATTAAGATCTTCCTGTGACGATTTGTGATAGTGACTCCCAGCTTCTCTCTCTCTCTCTCTCTCCTCTCTCTCTCTCTCTCTCTCTCTCTCTCTCTCTCTCTCTCTCTCTCTCCCTCTCTCTCTCTCTCTTATGTCTTTAACAAGGTTACACAATGTATCCTCTGCGTGTGTTGCTTGCACTTTCTCTCGTTTGTAGGACTCTCAGCTACGTTATATTTTATCATCTCTACTCTGGTCTGCCCAGCTGGAGCTTGACAAGGGTGTTAGTGGACTGGTGTGGGTGGCATCCTGGGACAAAACTGACCTAATTTGCGGGAAATGCTCAGCATAACAAGGGACTTTCTATATAGTAGTATGTCATTGATGTCAGCTATGGTCTGTATACCTTGTACATGTACTGGTAAATAAAGATATTGTTATTATTATTTTTTATATATGTATGGTTCGTGTGTGTGTGCGTGTGTGTGTGTGTGTGTGTGTGTGTGTGTGTGTGTGTGACAGGGCAGGAAGGCAGCATCATACAGTCATCATACCTCTGGGCAGATTATCACCCAAGAAACTTCAATCATACCTCTTGGACCTTATGATACCTACTCTTGAAGCTGCGTATTGAGTTTGCCTCCTCCCCTGCTTCGTCCCAGTCAGTCATCATCCTCTTAACCCAAACAATCCCTCCCTAACAGTGGTCTCTATCCCTCTTAGGATTTTGTATGTCGTAATCATGTCTCCCCTTCTTTCCTTCTCTCCTTTTTTTATCCCTTTTAACGAACCGTCGTTTTCACTAACCTCGTTTAGAAGTTCAGACTCGTTGAACATTTCGAACATTCGTCTGTTCTGTTTTGTTCTTCACGTTTGAGATTGAAGAGGAAAAGGCAGTGTAATTCGTGGCTGTGAAGAAGGTTAACTGCCTCTCGCTTCTTGCTCTTCCTAACTGCCTGCTGCTGCGGTTGTTAGCAGCGCTGTTAGCAACCTAACAACTTTTGTTACCGAGACTCGTGTGTTGCCTCTCAGCGTCAATGGAAAATAAACCTTATGGCAGATTTTTATATACGCACACACACACACACACACACACACACACACACACAACAAACAAACATGTTTGATCAACACTCTTAAGACGTCGCTAGGTACATATAAGCAGTGTTCAGACGTCGCTAGGTACCTATAAGCAGTGCTCAGACGTCGCTAGGTACCTATAAGCAGTGTTCAGACGTCGCTAGGTACCTATAAGCAGTGTTCAGACGTCGCTAGGTACCTATAAGCAGTGTTCAGACGTCGCTAGGTACCTATAAGCAGTGTTCAGACGTCGCTAGGTACCTATAAGCAGTGTTCAGACGTCGCTAGGTACCTATAAGCAGTGTTCAGAATATAAAGTGTATTTAAGGTGTGTGTTGATTACAGTGGGTGAGGAACCTGCGAACTCACGCAGGTAATGACCAAACCACGCTGTTACGTGCGGGAGACAAGCGCTGGCGACCATGCGGGGGGTAGCGTTGACGCTGGCGAAGGATAATAGATGAGTAGGAGGATAATAGAAGAGGAGGAGGATATCCACTACAAGTGTACCAAGTAATTATGAGAGGAATTCTTTTATTACAAGAATATATGCATGGAGTGGTGAGTAGGATATATACAACAAGAGTTGTGTATATATACACTCAAGAGTCCTTCACTGACAGTTTGCTTAAATCCCATTTTTTTTAGGTAGATTAAAGTACTCTTAAGTGTGGGTGAACAGGTGACATGCAGCCTTAATGACCCTCGTGTAAGTAGACTTTAAACCTCGTTAACCAACCTTACCCCAACGATATTTGTTGGACTTACGTTCAGGATGAGAACGGCCACCAGAACCGCTGGGTTGGCCAGGGCGAACTGCACCTGAGACAACAGACCAGTTGCTGCTGCGCCGATGAACCCGAACTGACGCGAGGTGACGGCTCTTCCCTCCTCGATTAGGCCTTTGCTGCCGTCCGCTTCCGGCCCGTGGCGACGATGGAGACTAAATGCCCTGTAGTACTTCCGGCGGGGGACGTCGCCGAGTTGCACTGCGGTCTCCGTCAACGGCCGTTCCTGGTGCCGTTCATAGGAAGACCAGAGTGAGCGTTTTAAGCGCGCAAGTAGGGTGTCCCCAGAATGAGCAGAGCTGCGGGGGCGGTGGTTCCGATGTTTAGCCTCGTTAATTGATTCCCCGGGGGGCCAAACACTCAGAGGAACGCTTTCTTCCCCTCGATGAGCATCCTGACCCATATTCCCTTCCTTGCGCTTTGCCAACTTTGCTTTCTTGACAGCGAAATACTGCACTGGGCTATATTTGGCGCTTGAGTTAGTGGTCTTACCGAATACCAGTTCCTTGGGGACGTAGTCGATTCGAACTTCAGGCTTCGAAGGTCCATTCTTGCCCCGCCGCTTGGAAGACGACAAGTACACCAACACGGCCATGTCCTTGATGTTCTGCTCCTCAGGTAGAGAACTGGGCACCAGCCTCATGCCCTTGTCAGCAGAGTACCCCTGGGCGGTACTCAGTAGGTTCTTGGCAGCCTGGGCGGCACCCTTCCCGTTATACAGTTCAAGAGCTCTCAACAACTGGGTCAAAAGGACATCTTTCTTTGTTGTTGCTGCTGCCGCTGGTGGCGCAGCTGTCGCTTGCGTGCCTGCTTGCAGGCAAATACACCCAACCACAAACATTAACCAAAGCTTCGCCAACATTTCGGTGGTGTTGTTTTCTTTCTAAAATCTTCACAGCTATAGTAAATATTTTTTTTCCTGTTAGATTAAGGATTAATCTATGACTTCAGGTATTCTGAACCTCAACACAAGTGTCTCTTTCACAGTATGAGACGCCTTGCTAGTCGATGTCAAACTGGCGATCGTACCTCAAGCATTCAGAGACTTCCAGAGGTCAGGGTGGCTAGACAGACGTCATGTCCTGCAGGTGACGCTGGCGGTGGTGTGAGAGGCGAGACAGAGACTCACGTGGACGGCGCTGACGGTGTAATCAGTCATCCAGTGTCGTTCTACATACCTTGGAGGACTGTAGCGGCGGATGTACCTATATTGAGCACACACGCCGTCGTGCTTACTCACGCACTCACCCCTTTCGCTTTTTGTAAGTTCCCTTTGTCAGGCTCACCTTCTTTTTGATATTTCAGTGTTCTTCCTCTGTGTGTATTCCACACCTCTGTCTCTTGCACCTCCTACGCTTTCTTTGTGTTATCACTAACAAAACATTGGTTCTACCACTGGGTCGTGTGCTATATATCTCGCTTCTCACTACGTGCTTATTACTTTTTACAACGGTGTGCTCAGATTGTCTTTCCTATTTCTCCCGTTCGCATCTACCTTTCTTCTTCTTCTCTCTCTCTTCGTGTGTCGCTTAATATATATGTCTACTCTCGTGTTTATTCTTTCCGGATGGAAGGAAAAATTGGGTTGATATGGAACTTGTATTCGGCCCTCTGGTGCTGGAAGAGTATTTGTTGACTCCCCAGATGCGTCTCTGTATGCGGGATTCCGCCTGAGGTGTCCGTTCTTCTGCAGTTGAGTGTCTCTCTCGCTAGCCCCTCCAGTGACACATAGGTGTAAACACTCCAGGGCAGTGTGTTGAGTTCTCGGTTAATCCCTCACTTGGAGTGTCTCTTGTGGTCGAGCTCTCTTCATTTAAGTGTCTGTTTATGTCAAACTCGTTCGGCCAGAACGTTTGTTCTAGTCTTGTGCGCTCGACTAGAACGTTGGCTCTAACCTTGATCACTTGTCTAGAATGCGCTGATCTTGGCCGTTCGTCTTTAACGTTTGTTCTAGTGTTAGCTGTTGTAGAATATTCTTCTATTGTTGACAGTTTTAGAATGGGCTTTTGTTTAAACTAACTATTGGCAGTACCTGAGCTTAAAAGTTTGCTTCCAATTCACACCTCGGCTATTGTTAAAACTTCTTAAGAACGCCCGTATCAAGAATTTCATTTTAATTGCAACGTACAGATATTAGATTTAAGAATTTTCCCAGATTTTACATGTTGCTATTCTGCCTAACTTGTGGTAAGAGCACTAGTACCATCCAGGTGTCAACAACACATTCTAGTTTATCAGTATCATGGGTAAACATGACGTTGCTGTAACAGCCTGATGATAAGGTATTCAGTCCCGTTGAGGATCCTTGACCGAGACAACAAGAGGGATTGAGGCGTGTCCTTCGTTGCTCTTATAGCTTTTGCAGTTGAATCCTTCTCTGACACCAAAGATCCTTTCTGTCGTAAACACGAAGGAGTGAATTGTGATCTGGGTTTTCTGGTTTCGTTAATAATTTTAAGGTTTGGCCACTTTATGTCGAATTTCCGAGAATGTCGGGAAGAAAATTTGTAAAATTGTTAAGGTTCGGAAAATCTTTAGTTCAACATTGACTTGAAGTGTAAGAATTGCGATGATGGTCACATCAATATCGGATCGTTCAGAGTGGGACCCTACGGCCTGTAGGGGTCTTGTGAGTCTCTTGTCCAAACACAGACCTACACAACACACACACGAGTTTCAAGTCTTCTGAGTAAGCCAGTTTTAAGTCCCCCAACTCACATACACACACATACACACACACACACACACACACTCACACATACACACGTCTGGTCCAAATTGGTCTTAAACTTCACAAACGGACACACACACGATCGTCAGGTCTTCTGAGCAGACCTTTTTCTTAAAGTTCCGAAAGACGACCTTTCCCCACAAGCTCTTGGTCTACAAAGTTCTCACAGACACCCCCACAAGAACTTGTGGTCCTGCAGCTGGTCTGAAAACACAAGCGTGACCGTACACACACAGAGGAGCGAAGGGTTGCACTGCTCTCTGCTGCGTGGATGATCCCACACTGAATGACTAGGGAACTCCACTCCACCACCTCTCCTCTCTGACGCCCTCCAAACTTTCCTTACTCCTACGCTAAACCCACACAGCCAGCCAGTCCCCTTCGTCTACCTTCCACCTCTACATTATCGGCGTCTCCTCCTCTTCCTCCTCCTCCTATTCCTCCTCTTCCTCTTCATTTCTCTTATAGAGAAAGCTCTAATTATCTCACGGAGGTCCCAGCGTGGATTCGGGAATGAGAGATGGAACCTCAGTGAGATCGAGAGCTGTGATTCGACTCCTGCCACACATATAGGTGAGTACAGAGCAGGAGACGGATGGTTGTGCTGCATTTTCCAAGACTGTCAGAAAGCTCTTGATACCCTACCACATAGAAGACGAGTTAGCAGATCGGAGTTAAACCCGCGGGGTTGAAGAGGAAGATGTCACTGCGGATGAGAGACAAATGATGGAAAGAGAAACATAAAAGCAGCAAAATGAGACTTTTTATCGACAACGTTTCACCAGCTGAAGAAGGCTCTCCACATGGGCGAAATGTTGTCAATAAAATGAACCCCTCTGTGTTACCTTCTTATGTATATTGTATGTATAGTGTTCCTCGTGTATATTGATGCAATATGGTCACAGTAAACATGTGATATTATAATATGTAAAATAATTACAGTGGAATAAATTGTGAAATTCCAAAAGCTTTCGTTATTTCTCACATTATAAGATAAACCTTTGTTGAGTTGCGAGTCTTTCCACTCCCGGAGCCCGGCCATGGGCCAGGCTCGTCTGGTGCTAGCCTGGTCAACCAGGCTGTTGCTGCTGGAGGTTCCTTGATAATGTGAGAAATCACGAAAGCGCTTGGAATTTCACTATTTTTTAATGTGATTATTTTGCAAATATATTCATGAATCTAACGACAGAAGTAAACTATTACGTATGACGTATTACTGACGTCACGCAAGTCACGGGGACCTGACAACACATCACCCTGGGTACTGAGAGACACAATATACTTAACCTGTATCAATGATCAGGTCTGTGGTTCGATTCCCGGTACGGGTGGAAACATTAGGACGTGTTTCCTTTAGACACCTGCTGTCCCTGCTCACCTACCAGTAAAATAGGTACCTGGGTGTTAGTGGACTGGTGTGGGTGGCATCCTGGGGGACAATATTAACCTAAGTTGCGGGAAATACTCTGAATAACCAGGGGCTTTCTATATAGTATGTCACTGATGTCAGCTATGGTCTGTATAAGTTGTATCATGTAATGGTTGAAATAAAGATTATTATTATCATTATTATTATTATTATTATTATTATTATTATTATTATTATCATCATATTATTATTATTATTATTATTATTATTATTATTATTATTATTATTATTATTACTATTATTATTATTATCCTTATTATCATTATTATCATTATTATCATTATTATTATTATCATCATTATTATTATTATTATTATTATTATTATTATTATTATTATTATTATTATTATTATTATTATTATTATTATTATTATTATATCATTATTATTATTATTATATCATCATCATCATTATCATTATTATATATTATTATATCATATATTATATTATTATATATTATTATTATTATTATTATTATTATTATTATTATTATTATTATTATTATTATTATTATTATTATTATCATTAGTATCAATCATTATTATTATTATTATTATTATTATTATTAGGAACATTCACGTTACTAAACAAGGTGTTGTTGGGACAACGTTTCTCTCAGTGTTGAGTTTTATCAAGTCATGACTTGATAAAGAAACTACGCAGGGCGAAACGTGCCCCATGGACAGTCTGAAGAACAAAAAGGCAAAATACCGTGAGTGGAACAATACACAAATAACCCGTACATAGCAGAGAGACACTGATAACGACGTCTCGAAGTTCGACTTGAACTTCAGCTCCAGGTCGGACCGAAACGTCGTCACAAGTTGGCTATAGAACGCGTCTCTTGACTCTTTGTCTTCAGTACGACATCTGAACACCTGGCTGACCTGGTATAGTATTCAGAGCACTGAGAGATAACCATAGGGAGGCTGGAGGAGCACTTAGAGAGAGGGAGAGGAGAGAGAGAGAGAGAGAGAGAGAGAGAGAGAGAGAGAGAGAGAGAGAGAGAGAGAGAGAGAGAGGGAGGGGGTAAACTAGCTTACAGAAAGCCAGCACGGATTTAGGGAGGGTAAATCCCACTTTACAAAGATTCTGAAGAGCTAAGACAGGGCTAAGGCAAATTAATGTTCTTTAATTTCTCTCTCTCTGTCTCTCTGTCTCTCTCTCTCTCTCTCTCTCTCTCTCTCTCTCTCTCTCTCTCTCTCTCTCTCTCTCTCTCTCTCTCTCTCTCTCTCTCTCTCTCTCTCTCTCTCTCTCTCTCTCTCTCTCTCTCTCTCTCTCTCTCTCTCTCAGAGGAGTATTGACCTCAGCATTAATTAGGTTGGTCTCGTTCCCAGTCTTCTAAAGCCTTTTTTACAACCTCAGCTGACAGGAAGTGTGTATATACCTGAAGTAACCTTAGAAACCCTCTTAGCGTTGAGACAGCCAGACAGACAGCTTGGGAGACAGCCAGACAGACAGCTTGGAAGACAGCCAGACAGCTTGGGAGACAGCCAGCCAGACAGCTTGGGAGACAGACAGCTTGGGAGACAGACTGACAGACAGCTTGGGAGACAGACTGACAGACTAACTCTCTGCAGGAGCAGAAATCTGGAGAACATCTCGAAATCTGGGCTTTCTTGGAAGGTGTGTTAGTTACCATTTTGTAATAGGCACATGTGTGTGTGTGTGTGTGTGTGTGTGTGTGTGTTCTCTGTGTGTGTGTGTGTTCTGTGTGTGTGTGTGTTCTGTGTGTGTGTGTGTACTCTGTCTCTCACTTTGTACTCTCTCACTTTGTACTCTCTCACTTTGCACTCTATCACTTTGTACTCTCTCACTTTGTACTCTCTCACTTTGTACTCTGTCTCTCACTTTGTACTCTCTCTCACTTTGTACTCTGTCTCTCACTTTGTACTCTGTCTCTCACTTTGTACTCTCTCACTTTGTACTCTCTCACTTTGTACTCTGTCTCTCACTTTGTACTCTGTCTCTCACTTTGCACTCTCTCACTTTGTACTCTCTCACTTTGTACTCTGTCTCTCACTTTGTACTCTCTCACTTTGTACTCTGTCTCTCACTTTGTACTCTGTCTCTCACTTTGTACTCTGTCTCTCACTTTGTACTCTGTCTCTCACTTTGTACTCTGTCTCTCACTTTGTACTCTGTCTCTCACTTTGTACTCTCTCACTTTGTACTCTCTCACTTTGTACTCTCTCACTTTGTACTCTCACACTTTACGTTTTTACAAAGAAAATAAAAGGTCTGAGTCTTGTTTTTTACAATATTTAGTTTTTAATTTACAAAATTTGCATTTATCATCTCCAGAAATTTATAACTTAATATACCAGGCTTTATCAAGCTTATACCAGGCTTTATCAAGCTTATACCAGACTTTATCAAGCTTATACCAGACTTTATCAAGCTTATACCAGAATTTATCAAGCTTATACCAAACTTTATCAAGCTTATACCAGACTTTATCAAGCTTATACCAGACTTTATCAAGCTTATACCAAACTTTATCAAGCTTATACCAAACTTTATCAAGCTTATACCAGACTTTATCAAGCTTATACCAGACTTTATCAAGCTTATACCAGAATTTATCAAGCTTATACCAAACTTTATCAAGCTTATACCAGACTTTATCAAGCTTATACCAGACTTTATCAAGCTTATACCAAACTTTATCAAGCTTATACCAAACTTTATCAAGCTTATACCAAACTTTATCAAGCCTATACCAGACTTTATCAAGCTTATACCAGACTTTATTAAGCTTATACCAGACTTTATCAAGCTTATACCAGACTTTATTAAGCTTATACCAGACTTTATCAAGCTTATACCAGACTTTATCAAGCTTATACCAGACTTTATCAAGCTTATACCAGGCTTTATCAAGCTTATACCAGACTTTATCAAGCTTATACCAGACTTTATCAAGCTTATACCAGACTTTATCAAGCTTATACCAAACTTGAACAAGCTTATACCAGACTTCAACAAGTTTATATCAGACTTCGGCAAACTTATACCAGACTTTATCAAGCTTATACCAGACTTGAACAAGCTTATACCAGACTTCAACAAGCTTATACCAGACTTCAACAAGCTTATACAGTCTTACAAAAGACAATATTCTGAATATACAAATCTTTATAAAGCTCATACAAGCTTTACTTCCGGTGTCTTTCAATCCCACTTCTTTTTTTCTGTTATTTATCAGACTTGACGCCGAGGACCAGCTGGCAGGTGGAGCTGTGAGAAGGAGGAAGTGAGAGAGAGAGGGAGAGAGAGAGAGAGAGAGAGAAGTGGGGAGGGAGAAAGATAATCTTCTTCTGACTAGTAATCTATAGAGCTTTATCAAGTCACGACTTGCTAAAGCTCTACACAGAGAGAAACGTCGTCCCAATAAGAGCTGGTTCAGCAACCTGCAGTTTTTATCATTGTTAAAACCTATGTCATTAAAGCTTCACTGATATAATATCACTCATATAATTGCAGTAATTAGGCAATATTTCTTCACTGTTTCTCATTACCGACTCATCATCATTATTATGTCAAATTAACCACGGAAAGTACTTATTAGCCAGGTTTTTTTTTTAACGAGGTATAGACCCCAGCTTGGATAAGCCGGTGGTTTTAATGAACCGCTGGATTGGACTGGTATCCGGGAGAGATTAGTGTTGTGTTTCCTGACTGACAAAACACCACTATTAGACTTGTGCGTGTGTGTGTGTGTGCGACCTAATTCTTGTCCCTGGAGCCATTAAGTACCTCTGTAATCTTCTGACTACCACCCACACCATGGGTATGGGGTACCATTGAGGAGTTACGAGTGTTTTTCTACTTCCGGAGCCCGGCCATGGGCCAGGCTCGTCGAAATGTTTCCCATTATCCTTCAAATGATATTTTTGGAGGGTCGGGAAATTCTCTTCATGGATTTCATTAAGGTGAGGAAAGCGGAGATGCATAATTTAGATTTTAAACTACAAACTACCACCACTATCACCACGACCACTCTCACTACCCACCTTCTTCCCCACCTTCATAAAATCTACGAGAATTCCCCGACTCCATCAAAAAAGAAAATCATTTAAAGGCAGGAGAAATAGGGGGGATATGATAACGACATATAAAATACTGAGAGGAATCGACAAGGTGGACAGAGACAGGATGTTTAAAGAATATTGGGAAATATTTCTGAAACACTAACATAGACTCACCCTGAAGTACGCCTTTGAGAAATCACTGGAAAGCGACCTGGCCTGGTATTGAGCAGGTTCTGGCTGACTCTACATAGTTTAGAGGTAGAGTTATAGGGCATGATGGAGGGACCACCCTGCCAATACCCTGCCAACACCCTGCCAACACCCTGACAACATTCTGACAATAAGATAATCCGCCCTGAAATTTTGGCAGCATCAGCGTCCCAGGTCGTAACTTGAACCGGTCTCTCTGAAGGCAAAATATATCAATATAAATATATGTATATAGTTCCTGACTTTCTCTTGGGGTTCAATTTATTGTGGCACGATTTTCAGAGGTACCATTGACTGAGGTGCCTTTTATTGCGGCACTTTTGTTTTGCGCTGCGATTTCTTGCAGTGCCATATGCTGTGATAGGATGTCTTGCAGTGCCATACGCTGTGATAGGATGTCTTGCACTGCCATACGCTGTGATAGGATGTTTTGCGGTTCAAATTGCTTAGGTACAGTATACTGTAATAGAGTGGCTTCTGCTACTGTGTTCTGATTTACAGTTTCATACACAAAACATTCGTAGAAACCAGACGGACGGTCAAATCCCTACACTACAGTATTAGAATAAGTCGTGATGAGTCGGTACTGATCTCGGTACTCTTAAGTCCAGTACTGAGACCAGTACTGGTCTTAACATCTGTAACAAACACGCCAGAAGAGGTAAAGTAATAAGGAGAAACAATAACTGAGAAGGATACTTACGTAGCTACGAGTGACTCCAGTCCTAATACAGAGGTAACTAAGTCACAAATTTATATAGTGGCTGGAGTTAGGTGGACAGCCACCTAGCAGTAGTAGTAGCAGTAGTAGCAGCAGCAACAGTAGTAGTAGTAGCAGCAGCAACAGTAGTAGTAGTAGCAGCAGCAACAGTAGTAGTAGTAGCAGCAGTAGTAGTAGTAGTAGTAGTAGTAGTAGCGTGTTTCCACCTGACTCCTGCCACTATATATACTCGACACCGACCACACGGATGGTCGTACGACTGTTAGTTTAATATCTTGAACATTTCTGAATGAGTAGTCTCTGAATTCATTAATTTTATCGCACTCCAGTACATAATGACGCAGGGTGTGACGCACTCCAGTACATAATGACGCAGGGTGTGACGCACTCCAGTACATAATGACGCAGGGTGTGACAATAGTCCATCTGGCAAAGTTTACATTTTGTTTGGTCTACATCTGGTGGTGGTGATTTAACCTGCCAAAGATACTTGTAACCCAGCCGGAGGCGGGCGGTAGTGACATCCAAGAGTCTGCTTATTTTGTTGGATGCACCATAGACATGTGGCTCCTCCTGCACATAGACATGTGGCTCCTCCTGCATGATAGAATGATGATAGATGGACTGACTGGTGTCAATCTCCCTGAGTCTTAAGCCAATAAAATTCAGTTGAAGTTCTTTTCGTATTATTGTTCTCAAACTGCTAACTGACAAGCCAAGATTGTAATCTATCCCCTCTTTGAAAGCTTAAAACTTAGCCAATTTATCAGTTCTATCATGCATCTGAAGACCAATGTGAGATGGAATCTCATGTGCACTCTGACTCTACTATCCAGAATCCTACCATACCTGTGCCTGGCTTCTGACACGAGCATGCTACAAGTTATACTTGATGAGTTGAGAGCATTTATGGATGACAGAGAATCAGTTACAATTAGAGAGTCAATCTTAGATACATGGACGCATTTGAGTGCAAGGAGTATGGCAAACAGTT
Source organism: Cherax destructor (assembly GCA_009830355.1). Lineage (NCBI taxonomy): Eukaryota > Metazoa > Arthropoda > Malacostraca > Decapoda > Parastacidae > Cherax > Cherax destructor. Next base: position 70,748 of record WNWK01007915.1, read on the forward strand.
CTGTCTGAAGGGTAGAGGCCCAGTTATTGATGCGTGCTCCAATTTCTTTAAGAGAGCCATCACTCTGTATGACACCAGCAGCACTACCAGCTGCACCAGTGTACGACACCAGCACTACCAGCTGCACCAGTGTACGACACCAGCACTACCAGCTGCACCAGTGTACGACACCAGCACTACCAGCTGCACCAGTGTACGACACCAGCACTACCAGCTGCACCAGTGTACGACACCAGCACTACCAGCTGCACCAGTGTACGACACCAGCACTCAGCTGCACCAGTGTACGACACCAGCACTACCAGCTGCACCAGTGTACGACACCAGCACTACCAGCTGCACCAGTGTACGACACCAGCACTACCAGCTGCACCAGTGTACGACACCAGCACTACCAGCTGCACCAGTGTACGACACCAGCACTACCAGCTGCACCAGTGTACGACACCAGCACTACCAGCTGCACCAGTGTACGACACCAGCACTACCAGCTGCACCAGTGTACGACACCAGCACTACCAGCTGCACCAGTGTACGACACCAGCACTACCAGCTGCACCAGTGTACGACACCAGCACTACCAGCTGCACCAGTGTACGACACCAGCACTACCAGCTGCACCAGTGGACGACACCAGCACTACCAGCTGCACCAGTGTACGACACCAGCACTACCAGCTGCACCAGTGGACGACACCAGCACTACCAGCTGCACCAGTGTACGACACCAGCACTACCAGCTGCACCAGTGTACGACACCAGCACTACCAGCTACACCAGTGTACAACCAGCACTACCAGCTGCACGTGTACGACACAGCACTACCAGCTGCACCAGTGTACGACACCAGCACTACCAGCTGCACCAGTGTACGACACCAGCACTACCAGCTGCACCAGTGTACGACACCAGCACTACCAGCTGCACCAGTGTACGACACCAGCACTACCAGCGCACCAGTGACGACACAGCACTACCAGCTGCACCAGTGTACGACACACAGCACTACCAGCTGACCAGTGACGACACCAGCAGCACTACCAGCTGCACCAGTGTACGACACCAGCAGCACTACCAGCTGCACCAGTGTACGACACCAGCAGCACTACCAGCTGCACCAGTGTACGACACCAGCAGCACTACCAGCTGCACCAGTGTACGACACCAGCAGCACTACCAGCTGCACCAGTGTACGACACCAGCAGCACTACCAGCTGCACCAGTGTACGACACCAGCAGCACTACCAGCTCACCAGTGTACGACACCAGCAGACACAGCGTGACAATTCAATACGACACCAGACTACCAGCTGCACCAGTGTACGACACCAGCACTACCAGCTGCACCAGTGTACGACACCAGCACTACCAGCTGCACCAGTGTACGACACCAGCACTACCAGCTGCACCAGTGGATTGATGAACAGAACCATCAACGTAAATAATTTGCGAGAGAGTGTGTTGTGTGACTAAGTTATCAATACAGCTTAAGGCATCATGTTTGGCTTCAAGGCGAAGCTTTGGTTGTGATTTAAGAAGAATTTTGGGGGGAAATGGAGGGATGGTAGTTTGGAATGGGGTAATATTCCATGGAGCGGAGAAGTGCCGCTGTTGCCTTACTTGACACAGGTCATGCAACTGGTTCATGCTGAGGTCGGTTGGTACTCAGTTTTAGTTAGTACCGAGGCTTACTGCACTCAGTGAGTGCGCAACACCAGAGAGAAAGATATATAAAATACTGTAAATTAGTGGAAAATGACAGAATGCAATAATTTTATGGAAATCCTCCGGTTTTCGTCGCTGGGTCACATTAAATGTGGGAACAAAGAGAGGAACCAGAAGTTGCAAACTTCAAGTTAGGAGCTGAACTTCGGGGTCAGTATATTACTGAGCTTGTCACAGGAGGCGCATAGCAAACCTGTGAACTGCGTTTAGGAGTCAATGAGGACGATACACAACATATGACAGACTTGTCACGGAGTACGCAGCACCAGCGTGGAGCCCACACCTGATCAACTGCAAGAAAGAAGCTAAAACCCAGAAAGTGATGACGATCTGAGAGAAGACATGATAACAACGTATAAAGTACTTGATGGGGAAGACACAGGCTATCTGGTAAGCGAGGAGAGGTGAGTAACAGTGACGTAGATAGAAGTTAAAGACTCGGATGAGCCACAGGGACGTCAGGAAGATCATCTTCGACGTCAAGGTATCGATGGAATGCAAGTGAGCTGAATAAAGGAGAGGAGGAAGCAGATATCAAGAACACAGACTCAAGGATAGATACGATAATAGTTCCCGACAGAGCCCATGATGGCAGTTAAGATGCGGACCCAGGAGCTGAGACTCAACACTCCCCCTGGAAGCACACGTATGTGCTACCACCAAACTCTCAATCACTAAGACTCAGTGTATCCTCCCATATATATCACAGTATCAAGGCGACGCACACACACACACACACACACACACACACACACACACACACACACACACACACACACACACACACATGGTGGCATGGTGGCTAGCGCTCTTGCTTCACGCACGGAGGGCCCGGGTTCAATTCCCGCAGGGCCGAAACATTTCAAGTGTTTCCACACACACACACACACACACACACACACACACACACACACACACACACACACACACACACACACACACACACACACACACACACACACACACACACACACACATATGCACAGATCAGAAGGGAGGCCCAAAGACAGTACGAGAATGACATAGCAGCGAAAGCCAAATCTGACCCAAAGCTGCTGTACAGCCACATCAGGAGGAGAACAACAGTCAAGGACCAGGTGATCAGGCTGAGGAAGGTAGGAGGGAGGTCACAAGAAATGACCGGGAAGTGTGTGAGGAGCTCAACATGAGATTCAAGAGGTGTTCACAGAGGAGATAGAAGGGCCTCCAGAAAGGAGGAGAGGTAGGGGTACACCATCAAGTGCTGGACACAATACACACAAATGAGGAGGAAGTGAAGAGGCTACTAAGCGAGCTAGATACTTCAAAGGCGATGGGGCCAGATAACATCTCTCCATGGGTCCTGAGAGAGGGAGCAGAGGAGCTATGTGTACCCTAACAACGATCTTCAACACATCTATCGAAACAGGGCAACTACCTGAGGTTTGGAAGACAGCAAATGTAGTTCCAATTTTTAAAAAGGAGACAGGAACGTAGCACTAAACTACAGACCAGTGTCACTGACATGTATTGTATGCAAGGTCATGGAGAAGATAGTCAGGAGAAGGGTGGTTGAGCACCTAGAAAGGAATGAGCTTATCAACGACGGCCAACACGGTTTCAGGGACGGGAAATCCTGTGTCACAAACCTACTGGAGTTCTACGACAGGGTGACAGCGATAAGGCAAGAGAGAGAGGGTGGGTAGATTGCATATTCTTGGATTGTAAGAAGGCGTTTGACACAGTTCCACACAAGAGATTAGTGCAGAAGCTGGAGGACCAGGCAGGGGTAACAGGGAAGGCACTACATTGGATCAGGGAATACCTGTCAGGAGACAGCAGCGAGTCATGGTACGTGGCGAGGTGTCAGAGTGGGCGCCGGTGACGAGCGGGGTTTCACAGGGGTCAGTCCTGGGACCAGTGCTGTTTCTGGTATTTGTGAACGACATGACGGAAGGAATAGACTCCGAAGTGTCCCTGTTTGCAGATGATGTGAAGTTGATGAGAAGAATTCAATCGGACGAAGACCAGGCAGAACTACAAAGGGATCTGGACAGTCTGCAAGCCTGGTCCAGCAACTGGCTCCTGGAGTTCAACCCCACCAAGTGCAAAGTCATGAAGATTGGGGAAGGGCAAGAAGACCGCAGACGGAGTACAGCCTAGGGGGCCAGAGACTGCAAACCTCAATCAAGGAAAAAGATCTTGGGGTGAGTATAACACCAGACACATCTCCTGAGGCGCACATCAACCAAATAACTGCTGCAGCATATGGGCGCCTAGCAAACCTAAGAACAGCATTCCGACATCTTAATAAAGAATCGTTCAGGACCCTGTACACTGTGTACGTTAGGCCCATATTGGAGTATGCAGCACCAGTTTGGAACCCACACCTAGCCAAGCATGTGAAGAAGCTCGAGAAAGTGCAAAGGTTTGCAACAAGACTAGTCCCGGAGCTAAGGGTATGTCCTACGAGGGAGGTTAAGGAAATCGACCTGACGACACTGGAGGACAGGAGAGATAGGGAGACATGATAACAACATATAAGATACTGAGAGGAATTGACAAAGTGGACAGAGACAGAATGTTCCAGAGATGGGACACAACAACAAGGGGACACAGATGGAAGTTGAAGACTCAGATGAATCACAGAGATGTTAGGAAGTATTTCTTCAGTCACAGAGTTGTCGGGAAGTGGAATAGTTTAGGAAGCGATGTAGTGGAGGCAGGCTCTATACATAGCTTTAAGCAGAGGTATGATAAAGCTCATGGCGCAGGGAGAGTGACCCAGTAGCGGCCAGTGAAGAGGCGGGGCCAGGAGCTTTGACTCGACCCCTGCAACCACAACTAGGTGAGTACAACTAGGTGAGTACACACACACACACACCGGTGGCCTAGTGGGTAAAGCTCTTGCTTGACGCACGGAGGGGCCGGGTTCAATTCCCGGTGGGGCAGAAACATTTCGAAGTGTTTCCTTACATACACATACACACACACATATATACAACAGGCCTAGTGTCTAATTGACATGTGCCTAGGACAAAATGGTAACTAACACACACACATGGTGGCATGGTGGCTAGCGCTCTTGCTTCACGCACGGAGGGCCCGGGTTCAATTCCCGGCGGGGCCGAAACATTTCGAAGTGTTTCCTTACACACACACACACACACACACACATATATATACAACAGGCCTAGTGTCTAATCGACATGTGCCTAGGACAAAAAGGTAACTAACTAACACACACACACACACACACACACACACACACACACACACAGGGTGCGTCTCTCGTGATCTTTGTCCTCGATTATTCAAATTGTTGACAAGAAGTGTTTGTGTGTACATTTAGAGCAGATCATAACTTACCTGGAGTGTGTACAAAACATTATATATATATATATGTATAATCTTTCAGTCCACAGCAGGATTCGAACCTGCAAACTCGGCATCAGAGTACACATTACATATTCGTGGTGTGTCTATTAATCCTGCTTGTAAACGAGGATTTATATGTGTCAGTGAAACTGTTAAGAGAAAATAATTTACAATGCTTCGTCCCATTAATATTATTAACCCACAATACTGTGGTTACAACAACCTGTTATATTCAGTTATTTTCTGCGGGGGTCGAGTCTTGGCTCCTGCCTCAGCCTTTCACGTATTCACGGACGGCCATACTCTGTTCCTGGTCTTATGGGCCCTGTCGTACCTACTCTTAAAGCTGTGTGTGTATGAACTCTGCAACACACTATCCTGCAGGCTCTTCGACTTACAAATCAACACACAGACTGAGAAAGCACTTGCTGGCAGGTGAGTGTTGCTTGCACACACACACACACACACACACACACACATGTACAGACATCTCTGTCACTACTACAAACGCTGTTTAAGACTCCCTCAGACTGGAAGCCTCTCTTAGTGACGCCAAGTTCCACTCCAAGAAGCACACTTCGCCTCCTCTTCTAAGTAATGACGCCGTCTCCAGACTCTCCTTAACTGCCTCTGAGAACGTCCTTAACTACCTCCAAGAAGTTGTTACTATCTCCAAGTCATTCTCAACTATCTCAGACAAGCTTTCAGAGTAGCTCCTTCACCTGAACTCCTTACCTGTCTCCACCATGGTCTTTGTTGACATCTGAGAGTCTTTGTTGACATCTGAGAGTCTTTGTTGACATCTGAGAGGTTTTTGCTGATATTTTAGAGTCTTTGTTGACATCTTAGAGTCTTTGTTGACATTTTAGAGGTCTTTAATTAATTACTTCATATATCCCCTCTACATGTTCGTATAACCCCCTCTACATGGTCATATATCCCCCTCTACATGTTCGTATATCCCCCTCTACATGTTCGTATATTCCCTTTACATGTTCGTATATCCCCCTCTACATGTTCGTATATTCCCCTCTACATGTTCGTATATCCCCCTCTACATGTTCGTATATCCCCCTCTACATGTTCGTATATTCCCCTCTACATGTTCGTATATCCCCTCTACATGTTCGTATATTCCCTCTACATGTTCGTATATTCCTCTACATGTTCGTATATCCCCTCTACATGATCGTATATCCCCTCTACATGTTCGTATATTCCCCTCTACATGTTCGTATATTCCCCTCTACATGTTCGTATATTCCCCTCTACATGTTCGTATATTCCCCTCTACATGTTCGTATATTCCCCTCTACATGTTCGTATATCCCCCTCTACATGATCGTATATCCCCCTCTACATGTTCGTATATCCCCCTCTACATGTTCGTATATCCCCCTCTACATGTTCGTATATCCCCCTCTACATGTTCGTATATTCCCCTCTACATGTTCGTATAACCCTCTTTGGAACTCTTCTCCAGGCTGGGGACTGACCACCTCAAATACTTTTTCTCCAAGGTTGATGGACTGATTAATTATCTTTATTCCACTACTACTGTTGCCTCTGTATCTGACTGAAGAAGTCTACTGTGTGGGCGAAACGTTTCATCAATAAAGACACCCAAGTGTTGCATATGTGTCTTAATCGTCAACCTGTCTGTATTTTATATTCTTTTGTCCCCAGGATGCGACCCACACCCAGGTACCTATTTGTACTGTTAGGTGAACAGCAGGTGTCTTAAGGAAACACGTCGTAATGTCTCCACCCGTACCGGGGATCAACCCGCGGACCTCAGTGTACGAACCGAGTGCGCTACCAACCCAGCTACGGGTATATATACACTGTATATATACACTGAGAGGTGTATATTACCACTTATATTTCGCAGAGATGTATATTTTCCACAAAGTATGTTTGACAGAGAATGTATACTGACATGTGTATCTCTCTCAGTGTATAAACGTCTCTCTCTCTCTCTCTCTCTCTTCTCTCTCTCTCTCTCTCTCTCTCTGTGTGTCTCACACCCTGGACACTTAAACACACACCTGACCTACCACACTCCTAGTAATAATGCGTAATAAAAACTTTCTCCACCTCATAATGTTAAGCTAAACTTTACTAGGCTCTCCACCCACCTTTATTACCTTCTCAATATAAATGTATACACATATTTCCACAATAATGTTGAAGTGAATAATGAGAACTAATAATAACAGTAGTAGTAGTAGTAGTAGTAGTAGTAGTAGTAGTAGTAGTAGTAGTTGTAGTAGTAGTAGTAGTAGAAATAGTTGTAGAAGTGGTGGATTGTCCTACGAAGAAAGGTTAAGGGAAATCGGCCTGACGACACTAGAGGACAGGAGGGTTAGGGGAGACATGATAACGACATATAAAATACTGCGAGGAATAGATAAGGTGGACAGAGACAAGATGTTCCAGAGAGGGGACACAGAAACAAGGGGTCACAATTGGAAGTTGAAGACTCCTATGAGTCAAAGGGATGTTAGGAAGTATTTCTTCAGTCATAGAGTTGTCAGGAAGTGGAATAGCCTAGAAAGTGACGATAGTGGAGGCAGGAACCATACATAGTTTTAAGACAAGGTTTGATAAAGCTCATGGAGCAGGGAGAGAGAGGACCTAGTAGCAATCAGTGAAGAGGCGAGGGCCAGGAGCTATGACTCGACCCCTGCAACCACAAATAGGTGAGAAAATAGGTGAGTACACACACACACACACACACACATACAAACACACACACATATACACTGAAATGATGGAATACGTAGGGACAAAGTGCAAGGAGGCAGAGGAACAGTTTATACCCAGAGGCAAATGTTTAAATGGGAAGGCCAGAAAGAGCCCCTGGTTTACCCAAGGTGCAGGGAGGCAAAGAATCAGAGTATCAGAGAATGGAAACGGTACAGAAGGCAAAGAACCCAAGTAAACAAAGAGATTAGTAGAAGAGCTAGAAACGAGTATGCACAAGTACGGAGGGAGGCCCAGAAACAGTACGAAAACGACATAGCATCGAAAGTTAAGTCCGACCCGAAACTGATGTTCAGTCACATCAGAAGGAAGACAACAGTCAAGGACCAGGTGATAAGGCTGAGGAGAGAAGATGGGGAACTCACAAGTAATGATCAAGAGGTATGTGAGGAGCTCAACTTGAGGTTTAAGGAAGTATTCACAATGGAGGAAGGAAGGCAGCTGGGTAGACAGGACATGGTTCGTCACCAACAAGGGATGTACCAAGTGCTAGAGGGCATACACACAACTGAGGAGGAAGTGAAGCAGTTACTCAGTGACCTCGATACCTCAAAGGCGATGGGTCCGGACAATATCTCCCCATGGGTCCTTCGGGAAGGAGCTGAGGTACTGAGTGTGCCACTTACCACAATATTCAACACATCCCTTGAAACTGGGCAGCTACCTGAGGTATGGAAGAAGGCCAACGTAGTCCCCATTTTTAAAAAGGAGACAGAAAAGAGGCACTAAACTATAGACCGGTGTCACTTACATGTATAGTGTGCAAAGTCCTGGAGAAAATCATCAGGAAAAGAATGGTGGAACACCTTGAGCGGAACAGGATAATAAACACCAGACAGCACGGATTCCGGGAAGGCAAATCCTGTGTAACAAACCTCCTAGAGTTCTATGATAAAGTAACAGAGGTAAGGCAGGAGAGAGAAGGGTGGGTTGATTGCATTTTCCTGGACTGCAGGAAGGCCTTCGACACAGTTCCTCACATGAGATTAGTAAAGAAGTTGGAAGAACAAGCAGGTATAACAGGAAGGGCACTGGAATGGATCAGGGAATACCTCATAGGGAGGCAACAACGGGTCATGGTGCGTGGTGAGGTATCACAGTGGGCGCCTGTGACGAGTGGTGTACCGCAGGGGTCAGTCCTAGGACCAGTGTTATTCCTGGTATATGTAAATGACATGACGGACGGGATAGACTCAGAAGTGTCTCTATTCGCGAATGATGTGAAAATAATGAGGAGAATCACATCGGAAGAGGACCAGGCAGGGCTGCAAACAGACCTGGACAAGCTCGACATCTGGTCTAGCAGTTGGCTTCTCGAATTCAATCCCTCCAAATGCAAAGTCATGAGGATCGGAGAAGGGCAAAGAAGACCGCTGACAGAGTACAAGCTAGGCGGACAAAGGCTACAAACCTCGGCAAAGGAGAAAGACCTTGGAGTGAGTATAACGCCTAGCACGTCTCCGGAGGCACACATCAACCAGATAACTGCGGCAGCATATGGGCGTCTGGCAAACCTTAGATTAGCGTTCCGTTACCTTAACAAGGAATCGTTCAAGACACTGTATACCGTGTACGTCAGGCCCATACTAGAATATGCAGCACCAGTCTGGAACCCACACCTGGTCAAGCACGTAAGGAAACTAGAGAAAGTGCAAAGGTTTGCGACAAGGTTAGTTCCACAACTCAGGGGTCTGTCTTATGAAGAAAGGTTGAGGGAAATAGGACTAACAACACTGGAGGAAAGAAGGGTCAGAGGAGACATGATAACGACATACAAAATACTGCGGGGAATTGACAAGGTAGATAGTGACAGGTTGTTTCAGAGAGGGAACACAGAAACAAGGGGACACAACTGGAAGCTGAAGACTCAGATGAGTCAAAGGGATGTCAGGAAACATTTCTTCAGCCACAGAGTAGTCAGGAAGTGGAATGGACTAGAGAAAGATATAGTGGAGGCAGGAACCATACATAGTTTTAAGACAAGGTATGATAAAGCTCATGGAGCAGGGAGAGCAGAGACCCAGTAGCAGACAGCGAAGAGGCGGGGCCAGGAGCTGAGTCTCGACCCCTGCAACCACAATTAGGTGAGTACTGTGAACGTCAGGCCCATACTGGAGTATGCATCACCAGTGTGGAACCCACACCTAGTCAAACACGTCAAGAAATTAGAGAAAGTGCAAAGGTTTGCAACAAGACTAGTCCCAGAGCTAAGGGGATATGTCCTACGAGGAGAGGTTAAAGAAAATCGGCCTGACGACACTGGAGGACAGGAGAGATAGAAGGGATATGATAACGGCATATAAAATACTGAGAGGAATCGACAAGGTGGACAGAGACAGAATGTTCCAGAGATGGGACACAGCAACAAGGGGACACAGTTGGAAGTTGAAGACTCAGATGAGTCACAGGGATGTTAGGAAGTATTTCTTCAGTCACAGAGTGGTCAGGAAGTGGAATAGTCTGGGAAGTGATGTAGTGGAGGCAGGATCCATACATAGCTTTAAGAAGAGGTATGATAAAGCTCATGGAGCAGGAAGAGCGACCCAGTAGCGACCAGTGAAGAGGCGGGGCCAGGAGCTGTGATTCGACCCCTGCAACCACAACTAGGTGAGTACACACACGCACACACCAAACGCATCAAACAAATTACTCAGAAGCAAAAAAATAATAATGGTGAACGTAGCGGATGGAACAACTGGTGATCGTGACCCCCAGTGAACGTGACCCCCAGTGAACGTGACCCCCAGTGATCGTGCCCCTCAGTGAACGTCAGGAAGGTACGACCTTCCTCCTGAATCCTGACTACATAATTACTGCAGTAGGAGCAACGTAAGCAGGCTCCCAGGCGCTCCTGCCTCCATTGTTATTATTAGCAGTGGTATTAGTAGTGGTATGTATTATTATTATTATTATTAATATTATTATTAATATTATTATTATTATTATTATTATTATTATTATTATTATTATTACCTTAGACGAGGTAATCGACCCCCCCTTCCCGCCTGCCAGTCTCCCCTGACAGGTCAGAATGCCCCAGTACACCTAGCGGTCCGTAGATTATCTAGTGGTTCATGGCACCACTAGATGGCTCTGGTTCTTGGTTAACAGCAGGGTGAACACGACTAGTGGTTGATCTTGTGTTCAGTTTGTACATGAAGAACAATGAACTAGATGAACAGGACGCTTTCAAAGTGTCATGTGTTACAAAAACTCTTGACTTTAAGTGTGAAAACACCCACTGATACCCTCCCACTGACACCCTCCCACTGACACCCACCCACTGATACCCTCCCACTGACACCCACCCACTGACACCCTCCCACTGACACCCTCCCACTGACACCCTCCCACTGACACCCTCCCACTGTCACCCTCCCACTGACACCCTCCCACTGACACCCTCCCACTGACACCCTCCCACTGACACCCTCCCACTGACACCCTCCCACTGACACCCTCCCACTGACACCCTCCCACTGATACCCTCCCACTGACACCCTCCCACTGATACCCTCCCACTGATACCCTCCCACTGACACCCTCCCACTGACACCCTCCCACTGACACTCACCCACTGACACCCTCCCACTGACACCCACCCACTGACACCCTTCCACTGTCTCCCTCCCACTGACACCCTCCCACTGACACCCTCCCACTGACACTCACCCACTGACACCCTCCCACTGACACTCACCCACTGACACCCTCCCACTGACACTCACCCACTGACACCCTTCCACTGACTCCCTCCCACTGTCACCCACCCACTGACTCCCTCCCACTGACTCCCTTCCACTTACTCCCATTGACTCCCTCCCACTGACTCCCTTCCACTGACTCCCATTGACTCCCTCCCATTCAACCTTGTACACTGTGTACGTTAGGCCCATACTGGAGTAT
>WNWK01007916.1:0-89099 GCA_009830355.1 Cherax destructor
GTCATCTGCGGCGTCGGATTCGCAGCAGTGTTTCCGGACAGCGTTGTACGAGGGCATCTATTACCCTCGGCTAGCATATTTACGGCTGAATTGTATGCCATTCTTGTGGCACTTATCCGTATTGCATCTATGCCTGAGTCACCATTTGTGGTCGTTTCAGACTCCTTAGTGCTTTACAGGCTATCCGTAAAATTGATACACCTCACCCCTAGTTCTTCGTATCCACCTTTGGTTACGCCGTATCTTTAGCAAGCATAAAGATATTGTTTTTTGTTGGGTCCCTGGTCATGTTGACGTACAGGGCAATGAACAGGCAGACACTGCTGCACGGTCAGCAGTACATGACCTTTTAGTTTCATATAGAGGTGTTCCTTTCACGGACTATTTTGCGGTCATTGCTACCCACCTTCGCACCCGTTGGCAACAACGCTGGTCTGACCTGCTGAATAACAAACTTCATTCTATTAAACCGGTTATAGGTTTCTGGCCTTCTTCTTGTCACCAATGTCGAGGTTGGGAGACTACTCTCTCCCGTCTTCGCATCGGCCACACTCGTCTTACTCAAGGGTATCTCATGGAGAGGCTCCCTACCCCTCTCTGTGAGCATTGTCAGGTTCCAGTGTCTGTTCGACATATCCTGTTGGACTGCCCACTCTATCAACGAGCACGCAGAATTTACCTCCAACGACGTCTTCGCTCTGCGGCCCTTTCTTTACCTTCCCTTCTTGCAGATGGACCCTCCTTTAATCCTGACACTTTTGTTGACTTTTTGACAGAAACTGACTTACTACACAAACTCTGAAGATTATACCTCTAGCACCTCCCTCAGTCCCTTCTACCTCGATCTCTTGCTACCCTCCACCCCTGCACTACCCACCGTCATCTAGCACTCCATACCCTACTAATCGTCCATCTCCCTCTTACAACTCACTCTCCCTGCATCCTACAATAACCTGCAGCGCTGTATGACCCCTGTGGTTTAGCGCTTCTTCTATTTGATTATAATAATAATAATAATGTCCAAATCCTCCTGGAGTTCATTGGTATCCTCCTCAGAATGAATTATACGGCCTATTTTTGTATCATCAGCAAATTTACTCATGTCACTTGCAATTCCTTCATCAAGGTCATTTATGTAAATTATGAACAACAATGGGCCCAAAACTGATCCTTGTGGAACGCCACTAGTGACTAATCCCCATTCAGATTTGACCCCATTAATGGAAACTCTCTGCTTTCTATTGGTAAGCCATGCCTCTATCCATGCTAGAACTTTACCTCCTATACCATGAGCTGCCACCTTTCTTAAGAGTCTCTTGTGAGGTACTCTATCGAAGGCCTTACTGAAATCCAAGTAAACTATATCATAATCTTTATCACTGTCTACTGCCTCAAATGTTTTATTGAAAAACGTCAGTAAATTTGTCAGGCAGGAACGACCTCTCGTAAACCCATGCTGAGATTCATTAATCAAATTATAGTCTTCAAGGTGACTTCTGATAATATCAGCTATAATTGATTCTAATAATTTGCCTACTATAGACGTGAGGCTTATTGGACGGTAATTTGATGGAATGGACTTATCCCCTGATTTGAATATAGGAACTACATTAGCTATCTTCCACATCTCTGGCACAACACCAGTTAGGATGGACGTATTAAACACATTCGTTAATGGCTGACTAAGTTCCATTTTGCATTCTTTAAGTACCCTGGAAAACAACTCGTCTGCTTCAGTTTATCTATCTGTTTGATAACCATGTCCCTCGTGACAGTAATATTAGTTAATTTGAATTCTTCAGGAACTGAATAATTGTTAATTTCTGGAATCTCATTTACGTCTTCTTGTGTAAAGACTGACAAAAAATAGTCATTAAATAGAGAACACATTTCCAGTTCGTTATCCGTCAGCTGTCCATTCCCAATTTTCAGAGGTCCTACCTTTTCCCTCACCTTCGTCCTGTACACTTGAAAGAACCCTTTTGGATTAGTCTTTGATTCATTAGCAACCTTAAGGGGGAGATGAGCAGAATTACCAAAACTTCTTTATTTATGCAAATATTCCAATGGGAATATTTTCTTTGAATTAAGCAGCATTTCATTATTAAACACTGAGTTTTTAGTGACGTTTTGCCTTTGAGTTATTCAGAAAAAAAAAAAAAATTATTTGATAAGATTTATGGCAGTGCATTGTCTACAAAATTGGTAAGACATACAATGTTCTAGTTGAGATCAGATGAAAGATGAAGAGTTAGGTTATGATCCTTCAGCATGGCATGAGCTTTCTGTCAATAGATTGCAAAATAAAAAATGTTGAAATACGTGTTTTTTTTTTTTTTGGGGGGGGGGGAAATAAAAATCACTAACAAGAAACTGTAAAGCACATCGCAAAATCACTCTGAACGATGAAAGAACCATCCTTCCTCAAAACCCTACGAAAAAGAATCATGAAGCTATGACAAATACTCTTTGCGTGAAATGCACTATAATGGCAATAACTTATTCCTGAGATATTGATAATAATGTAAATGTTAAAATCTTAGGAAATCGCCCATAACCTTACAGCACAATATATCCCACTACGCTTATCAGAGGCTGCAAGGCCACTGAGAGCCGTGTCTGGCCACAGCTCACTACACCACTCACACAAGTTGCCATGCAGTGTATTTCAAATAAAAAAATAATAAAAATCACAATTTTAGGGTAAAAAAAAAAAAAAAAAACTGACGAATTGCCAACAAGTCTTTTTGCTGACACCAAGAACAAAAAAATACTTTTTAGTATAAACATACTTAGAAATATGATAGAAATAAACAGATTGCATCAACTTGTTACCAGAATTATGCACTATTTTTTGGTAAGAAAAAATTCATTTCCATAATTTTTCGATTTGAGATACCCTCAAGACCTTATTTATATCCCCTTTATTAATACCCATTTTCCACTTGTATACCTCGATCATGTCTCCCCTCATTCTACGTCTTACAAGTGAATGTAATTTAAGGGTCTTCAATCGTTCTTCGTAAGGAAGATTTCTAATGCTATGTATTAATTTAGTCATTCTACGCTGAATGTTTTCTAACGAATTTATGTCCATTCTGTAATATGGAGACCAGAACTGAGCTGCGTAATCTAGGTGAGGCCTTACTAATGATGTATAAAGCTGTAATATAACCTCAGGACTTCTGTTGCTAAGTCTTCTTGATATAAATCCCAGTAATCTATTTGCCTTATTACGTACGCTTAGGCATTGCTGTCTTGGTTTAAGGTTGCTGCTTACCATCACCCCCAAGTCCTTCTCGCAATCTGTATGGCTAAGTTCTATGTTATTTAACTTATAAGTGCTTGGGTTATGGACACTCCCGAGCTTCAGAACCTTGCATTTATCTACATTGAACTGCATCTGCCACTTTTCTGACCTTTATGACATCAATGTTTGAATCAATTATCCTACCTATCTTCGTGTCGTCGGCGAATTTGCTCATATCACTAGTAATTCCCTCGTCAAGGTCATTGATATATATTATAAATAACAATGGGCCTAAGACTGATCCCTGTGGAACACCACTTGTTACAAGTCCCCATTCAGATTTAACCCCATTTATGCACACTCTCTGCTTCCTATTGGTGAGCCTGGCTGCTTCCTATTGGTGAGCCTGGCTGCTTCCTATTGGTGAGCCTGGCTGCTTCCTATTGGTGAGCCTGGTTGCTTCATATTGGTGAGCCTGGCTGCTTCCTATTGGTGAGCCTGGCTGCTTCCTATTGGTGAGCCTGGCTGCTTCCTATTGGTGAGCCTGGCTGCTTCCTATTGGTGAGCCTGGCTGCTTCCTATTGGTGAGCCTGGCTGCTTCCTGTTGGTGAGCCCTGCTTCCTATTGGTGAGCCCTGCTTCCTATTGGTGAGCCCTGCTTCCTATTGTGATGGTAGGGTTTACTGTTTTCAGGAGGATTCTTGCTAAGACTTCAGAGATGGTAAAGCTGCCTTTGTTTTGTTTAATTGTGTTAGAAACAGCGATAAGTGCTGATTCAAGGCACTTGCGTCTTCGGAAATCAGTTTCTTTGATTACTAATCGGGCGTCTTTGAATTTCATGAGATGATTGTTGGAATTTCGGTGTTGTACGCAGGCGTTGTTCAGGTTATCGTTCCTACATGCATTAATGTGTTCTTTGAGGTGTTTTTCGAGGTTTCTTGCCGTTTCTCCTACATAAATCCTGTCGCAGCCTCCACAGGGTATAGTGTAAACCCCTGCGTTGACTGGTTCATGGTGCTTGGATTTTGTCCTGGTTAGATCCTTTATAGAAAGGCTGGAAGCGATGGCGACTCTGGTGTTAGATTTAGCAAGTACTTTAGAAATGTTGGATACAACCTGGCTGTTGGGAAGAATTATAACTTTGGAGTGGTGTTGGTGCGTGGAGAATTAATGATCTGAAGAGCTCTCTTCTTGCAATCTTTGATGAAAAAGGAAGGAAAATGTAAATTAATGAAGGTTTGGTGAATGTATGTACATTCCTCGTCAAGAAACTCAGGACTGCAAATTCGGTAAGCTCTTAGGAAGAATCCGATGATGATACCTCCTTTGGTCTTAGTATCTTGACTGGAATAAAAGTGTGTGAGATCATTTTTATTTGTAGGTTTTCGGTAAACTTGAAATCTTAGGTTGTTATCTTCTTTGTGGATGAGGACGTCTAGAAAGGGTAGTTTGTCATTGGACTCTTCTAGTGTAAACTGGATCGCCGGTTCAACTGCGTTGAGCCTTGCCTGAAGATTCCGTACATCAAAACGTTTGGGAGTTATTACGAGGACGTCGTCCACGTAACGTAACCAAGTTGCATTTGTGTCCTTTTGCTTAACATATTGTCGGTAATTCTACCAATATTAATACATTCTCTGTTATTGTACTGTACTGGTTCTCTGTGTTATTGTGCTGTACTGGTCCTCTGTGTTGTTGCACTATTCTGGTCCTATGTGTTATTGTACTGTACGGGTCCTCTGTGTTATTGTACTGTACTGGTCCTCTGTGTTATTGTACTGTACGGGTCCTCTGTGTTATTGTACTGTACGGGTCCTCTGTGTTATTGTACTGTACTGGTCCTCTGTGTTATTGTACTGTACTGGTCCTCTGTGTTATTGTACTGTACTGGTCCTCTGTGTTATTGTACTGTACGGGTCCTCTGTGTTATTGTACTGTACTGGTCCTCTGTGTTATTGTACTGTACGGGTCCTCTGTGTTATTGTACTGTACGGGTCCTCTGTGTTATTGTACTGTACTGGTCCTCTGTGTTATTGTACTGTACGGGTCCTCTGTGTTATTGTACTGTACTGGTCCTCTGTGTTATTGTTCTGTACTGGTCCTCTCTGTTATTGTACTGTACTGGTCTTCTCTGTTATTGTGCTATACTGGTCTTCTCTGTTATTGTACTGTACTGGTCCTCTCCGTTATTGTACTGATCTTCTGTGTTACTGTACTGTACTGGCCCTGTGTGTTATTGTACTATACTGGTCCTCTCTGTTATTGTACTGTACTGGTCCTCTCTGTTATTGTACTGTACTGGTCCTCTCTGTTATTGTAATATACTGGTCCTCTCTGTTATTGTAGTGTACTTGTCCTCTCTGTTATTGTAATGATCTTCTGTTTTATTGTACTGTACTGGCCCTCTGTGTTATTGTACTGTACTGGTCCTCGCTGTTATTGTACTGTTCTGATCTTTTGTGTTTTTGTACTGTGCTGGTCCTCTGTGTTATTGTACTGTGGAAAAATAAACACATAAGCAGTATAATGTGATCCTTTATTGACAACGCTTCGCCCACGCAGTGGGCTTTATCGAGTCACAGACAGATCTACCTGGAAAAAGAGTAACATGAGTATTTATAAGATTTAATCAGGTGGAGAATGCTGGGTCAGGTGGAGAATGCTGGGTCAGGTGGAGAATGCTGGGTCAGGTGGAGAATGCTGGGTCAGGTGGAGAATGCTGGGTCAGGTGGAGAATGCTGGGTCAGGTGGAGAATGCTGGGTCAGGTGGAGAATGCTGCATGTGACAGTCTTAAAAGTATGAAACAGCTGGACCGACTGAAACAAAATAAATCGCCGGGTCCTGATGAGCTTTTTGCAAGGGTTCTTAAGGAATGCAAAATGGAACTCTGTGAACCAATATCTAACATTTTTAATTTATCTCTTCAAACAGGTGTAGTGTCTGATATGTGGAAGATGGCTAATGTAATTCCTATTTTTAAAGCAGGGGACAAGTCACTACCGTCAAACTACCGCCCAATAAGCCTGACCTCAATTGTAGGCAAATTACTAGAGTCAATTATAGCTGATATTATTAGAAGCCATCTAGATAACCATAATTTGATTAATGATACCCAGCATGGATTCACGAGGGCCGTTCCTGCCTATCTAATTTATTAACCTTCTTCAGTAAAGCTTTTGAGGCTGTTGATCACGATAAAGAATTCGATATTGTTTATTTAGACTTTAGTAAGGCTTTTGATAGAGTACCGCACAAGAGACTGTTAAAGAAAGTGGCAGCTCATGGCATTGGGGAAAAGTGCTGTCATGGATCGAGTCATGGCTCACCAATAGGAAGCAGAGAGTGTGCATAAATGGGGTTAAATCCGAATGGGGACTTGTAACAAGTGGTGTTCCACAGGGATCAGTATTAGGCCCATTGTTATTTATAATATATATCAATGACCTTGATGAGGGAATTACTAGTGATATGAGCAAATTCGCCGACGACACGAAGATAGGTAGGATAATTGATTCAAACATAGATGTCATAGAACTTCAGGAAGATTTAGACAAACTTAATTCGTGGTCAGAAATGTGGCAGATGCAGTTCAATGTAGATAAATGCAAGGTTCTGAAGCTCGGGAGTGTCCATAACCCAAGCACTTATAAGTTAAATAACGTAGAACTTAGCCATACAGATTGCGAGAAGGACTTGGGGGTGATGGTAAGCAGCAACCTTAAACCAAGACAGCAATGCCTAAGCGTACGTAATAAGGCAAATAGATTACTGGGATTTATATCAAGAAGTGTTAGCAACAGAAGTCCAGAGGTTATATTACAGCTTTATACATCATTAGTAAGGCCTCACCTAGATTACGCAGCTCAGTTCTGGTCTCCATATTACAGAATGGACATAAATTCGTTAGAAAACATTCAGCGTAGAATGACTAAATTAATACATAGCATTAGAAATCTTCCTTACGAAGAAAGATTGAAGACCCTAAAATTACATTCACTTGTAAGACGTAGAATGAGGGAGTCATGATCGAGGTATACAAGTGGAAAATGGGTATTAACAAAGGGGATATAAATAAGGTCTTGAGGATATCTCTCCAAGAGAGAACCCGCAATAATGGATTCAAGTTAGATAAGTTTAGATTTAGAAAGGATATAGGAAAGTATTGGTTTGGAAATAGGGTAGTTGATGAGTGGAACAGTCTGCCTAGTAGGGTTATTGAAGCTAGGACCTTGGGTAGTTTCAAATTTAGGTTGGATAAATTCATGAGTGAGAGGGGTTGGATTTGAGTGGGACTCGCGCATGAGTGGGTAGAATTGTCAAAGCTTATTTCTTGGGTAGCTTTGAAAATTGGGTTGAGCAAATATTCTGTTAGTGAGATGGATTGTGAAGGACCTGCCTAGTATGGGCCAACAGGCCTGCTGCAGTGTTCCTCCTTTCTTATGTTCTTATGTTCTTAGTGTGATAGTTTAAAACCTTGTGTGACTTAAAGGACCTGCAGTGTTCCATTCTTGAGTTCTAGGTGGGATAGCGAGGAAGAAGTTTCTTGGCAATAGGTTCAGCTATGTTGTAGAAGCCGTTGTTCTGGTTGAAGTTGTTGGATATACAGATGAGTGATGATTCTAGGATTCTTCGGTATTGCGTGTTGTCTTCTCTGGCGATGAGTCTTGCGTTTCTGTAGTTGATTAAATGGTTGTGTGAATTTCGGTGTTGAACACAATCTCTTTTTATGTTACCCAAGGTTGTAACTATCACACTACTTTGAAGACTATCACATGCAGCATTGTCCACTTGACTTTATCCTATATATACTCGTGTAACTTCTATCCAGGTAGATCTGTTTGTGATTCGATAAAGCCCACTGTGTGGGCGAAACGTTGTCAATAAGGATCACATTATACTGGTTTTGTGTTTATTTTTCCATTGTGTCGGTATTTTATATCATTTATTTCCATAAATTAGACACATATGCAACACTTGGGTATCTTTATTGAGGAAACGTTTCGCCACACAGTGGCTTCATCAGTCCAATACAAAGTAGAAAGGTGTAAGGAGAGGAGGAGTTTGAGGTAATCAGTCCCTCGACCTGGAGTCGATGTGTTCAGTCCATCAATCTTGTAGAAAGTACAGCACATGTCCGTAGTCAGGTGAGGCGAAGCAGCAGGAGGCGGACTCACAGTGGTACCATCCACTAGTCGAAGTAGGTCTTCGTCCAAAGGTTGGACAAGTGTTGAAGAATTCGTTTGTATCAAGATCCCAAGATGTTGCTGTGTCAGACAGGGTGTAGATGAATGGTTCAGAGAACCGACAAGTTATAAATTAGACACATATGCAACACTTGGGTATCTTTATTGAGGAAACGTTTCGCCACACAGTGGCTTCATCAGTCCAATACAAAGTAGAAAGGTGTAAGGAGAGGAGGAGTTTGAGGTAATCAGTCCTCTCTGTTATTGTACTGATCTTCTGTTTTATTGTACTGTACTGGTCCTCTGTGTTATTGTACTGTACTGGTCCTCTCTGTTATTGTACTGTAGTAGCTCTCTGTTATTGTACTGTACTGGTCCTCGCTGTTATTGTACTGTACTGGTCCTCTCTGTTATTGTACTGTACTGGTGCTCTCTGTTATTGTACTGTACTGTTCATCTCTGTTATTTTAGTGTTTAGGTCCTCCATGTTATTGTAATGTGCACAAGTTATTGTACTAGCACAAGTACCATGGTGTACAACTCACTAGCACATGTACCATGGTGTACAACTCACTAGCACATGTACCATGGTGTACAACTCACTAGCACAAGTACCATGGTGTACAACTCACTAGCACAAGTACCATGGTGTACAACACTCTAGCACACTACATATAGTTCACATAGTACATGTGTATGTAGGTAACCTCTAACAAAGACGGTCTACACAACACGGTGTTGTTACAAACAATCACAGACAAACAACATACAACTTTAACACAGACTTGAGTTAGCAAATTTGGGTAAATACTAATTTTATTCAACAATTAGAATATAGAAGTAATCCTCTTCCTCAGTCTGAGTTCTAACAGTAAACAAACATAAAACAACAATAAAGAACAGACGTATATTACAAGATACTTTATTGTTGTATAAATTTTCCTTTAATGTAACTACCTTCATGTTGGTTAAGGATTAAATGTCTATTATTTCCCAGGTTATCTGTGACCCTTACCAGGTTAATTAACACATTCCAGTAAAATAATTAAAATTCCATAAAAATAGGATAATATGTATGGATTTTGGTAAATGTTTAATGACATTTTTTAAAATTAAGTCACCAGAAGATTAATATAATGTACCTCACTCGAATGAAAAGAAGAAAACTAAAAGACTCCGCTGGGAGTTGAACCCGAGTCTGCTGATTCAGAATGAGCCGTGCTGACCGCTGCACCACAGAGTCGTAATTTTTTTATATTAAGCTTTACTATATTAGTCAATGGTAGTGTTGGCAGTGTAATGAACTGTATAAGAGTTCTGTCAAAACCAGCAAAAGAAAAAGTAGAAAGCAATTTTTCTTCATCATCTTTCTTATAATAATAGTACTACTACAACAACTACTACTGCTACTGCTACTACTACTACTACTACTACTACTACTACTACTACTACTACTAATAATAATAATAGTAATAATAATAACAATTATTATTATTATTATTATTATTCAGGTACAAATAAATTTCAATGTCAGCATAAGTTCGTTGTATTTCACAACACTATTGGACTTACAATACTGGACTTACACTATTGGACTTACAATACTGGACTTACACTATTGGACTTACAATACTGGACTTACACTATTGGACTTACAATACTGGACTTACACTATTGGACTTACAATACTGGACTTACACTATTGGACTTACAATACTGGACTTACACTATTGGACTTACAATACTGGACTTACCCTATTGGACTTACAATACTGGACTTACACTATTGGACTTACAATACTGGACTTACACTATTGGACTTACAATACTGGACTTACACTATTGGACTTACAATACTGGACTTACACTATTGGACTTACAATACTGGACTTACACTATTGGACTTACAATACTGGACTTACACTATTGGACTTACAATACTGGACTTACACTATTGGACTTACAATACTGGACTTATACTATTGGACTTACAATACTGGACTTACACTATTGGACTTACAATACTGGACTTACACTATTGGACTTACAATACTGGACTTATACTATCGGGAACTCATAAAATCTTTAAATTCTACTAGGTGGAGAGAAGAGGAGAATAATGTATAATAATTAACAGCTGGAAAACAGTGGCAGTCCTGGAAAAGCAGAAATGGCACACACTGCAGGCACTAGTGCCAAATATGATGACTGAAACAATCATTTACAAGAGCAGGAGACAGGTTAGAGGCAGTAAAATACCTCAACTGAAAAGCAGGACTACAATAAATGTACTAAAAGAGAGAACGTTGAAGAAACTCTTGATCAGCTGGACGGAAGATAAACACTGTCGTAGTATACAATGAAACACCTGGATAATACTTAATTAAGTATGAATATTATAATGGTATACAACACCGACAAGTAGATAAGTAAGACACATATACAACTGCAACGTATTTTTATTCAGAAACATATCTACTTGACATGACAGTAGATGTGCCAGAAGACAGTGCTGGTAGACTTGACATGACAGTAGATGTGCAAGAAGACAGTGCTGGTAGACTTGACATGATATACCTTTGATATACCTTTGAAGAGTTTCGAGAGTATCTACTCTCTGAGCCCGGCCATGGGCCAGGCTCGTCTGGTGCTTGCCTGGTCAACCAGGCTGTTGCTGCTGGAGGCCCGCTGCCCCACATATCCATCACAGCCTGGTTGATCTGGCACCTGGTGAAGATATTTGTCCAGTTTCCTCTTGAAGGCTTCTACACTGGTTCCAGCCGTGTTTCGGATATCTTCTGGTAAGATGTTGAATAGTCTGGGACCCCGGATGTTAATACAGTGCTCCCGTATTGTCCCCACCGCACCCCTGCTCCTCACTGGGTTTATTTTACACTTTCTCCCATATCTCTCACTCCAGTATGTTGTTATGGCAGTGTGCAGATTTGGGACCAGGCCCTCAAGTACTTTCCATGTATATATTATCATGTATCTCTCTCTCCTCCGCTCCAATGAGTACATGTACAAGACTTGAAGGCGTTCCCAATAATTCAGATGTTTCAATGGCTCAATGTGAGCCGTAAACGATCTCTGGATTTGTTCCAGCTCTGCTATTTCTCCTGCCCTGAACGGGGCCGTCAGCACTGAGCAATATTCTAACTGAGGGAGCACTAGCGATTTGAATAGTGTCACCATCGGCATTATTTCCCTTGTTTTGAAAGTTCTCAATACCCACCCCGTCATCTTCCTGGCTGTTGTGATCTTTGTCTTGTTATGGTCTTTAAACGACAGATCAGCAGATGACAGTAGATGTGCAAGAAGACAGTGCTGGTAGACTTCTTCAGTGTAATACAGAGGAGCAGCATCAATGATCTTGTGTAGGAGAAATGTTGCGTAATAAAGATACCTGACAGTTAGAGAAGTATCTTACTTATCAATACTTAAGTACTCATGATAAACCACGGATGATTAATAATCCCAGTGTGTGTGTGTGTGTGTCTGTACACACCTAATTGTACTCACCTAATTGTGGTTGCAGGGGTCGACTCTTAGCTTCTGGCCCCGCCTCTTCACTGGTCGCTACTAGGCTCACTCTCGCCCTGTTATCCGGCCCTGTTATCCGGCCCTGTTATCCGGCCCTGTTATCCTGCCACTGTGTTAACAATGGGTGGAAAAATGTTATGAAAATTATTAATTATCTTAAAGATATGTATGGTATCTGCCTCAAATACCTCACTTTAAAGACTATTCCACTTCCTGACAACTCTGACTGAAGAAATACTTCCTAACATCCCCGTGGCTCATCTGAGTCTTCAACTTTCAATTGTGACCTCTTGTTGCTGTGTCCCATCTCTAAAACATCCTGTCTCTGTCCACTTTGTCGATTCCTCTCAGTATTTTATATGTCGTTATCATGTCCCCTCTGTCCCTCCTGTCCTCCATTGTCGTCAGGTCGAGTTCCCTTTACCTCTCCTCGTAGGACATGCTCCTTAGCTCCGAGACTAGTCTCGTTGCAAACCTTTGCACTTTCTCTAGTTTCATGACGTGCTTGGCCAGGTATAGGTTCCAAACTGGAGCTTCATATTCCATAACCTACACGGTGTACAGAGTCTGTTAAGACTCCATACTGAGATACCGGAATGCTATTCTTAGGTTCGCCAGTCGTACATATGTTGCAGCAATTATTTGGTTGATGTACGCCTCAGGAGATGTGCTCGGTATTATACACACTCCGAGATCCGTTTCCTTGAGTGAGGTTTGTAGTCTTTGGCCCCCTAGACTCATAAAATCTTTAAATTATACTAGGTGGAGAGAAGAGGAGAAGAATGTGAATAATTAACAGCTGCGGTTTTCTTTGACCTTCCCCGATCTTCTTGATTTTTCACTTGGTGGGGTCGAACTCCAAGAGCTAGTTGATGGACCAGGCCTGCAGCCTGTCCAGATCCCTCTGTAGTCCTGCCTGGTCCTGGTCCTCATTAACTTCACATCGTCTGCAAACAGGGACACTTCTGAGTCTATTCCCTACGTCACGTCATTCACAAATACCAGAAACAGCACTGGTCCTAGGACTGACCTCGATGGAACCCCGCTCGTCACAGGCGCCCACTCTGACACATCATCACGCCCCATGACTCGCTGATGCCTTCCCGTCAGCTATTCTCTGATCCATTGCAGTGCTTTCCCTGTTATTCCTGCCTTGTCCTCTAGCGTTTGCACTAATCTCTTGTGTGGAACTGTGTCAAAAGCCTCCTTGTAGTCTACGAAAATGCAGTCTACCCACCCCTCTCTCTCTTGTCTTACTGCTGTCACCCTGTCATAGAATTCTAATAGGTTTGTGACACAGAATTTCCCATCTCTGAATAATCTTCTCCATGGCTTTGCATACAATACTTTGGGACTACGTTTGCTGTCTTCCATACCGCGGGTAGTAGCCCTGTTATCCGGCCCTGTTATCCGGCCCTGTTATCCGGCCCTGTTATCCGGCCCTGTTATCCGGCCCTGTTATCCGGCCCTGTTATCCGGCCCTGTTATCCGGCCCTGTTATCCGGCCCTGTTATCCGGCCCTGTTATCCGGCCCTGTTATCCGGCCCTGTTATCCTGCCACTGTGTTAACAATGGGTGGAAAAATGTTATGAAAATTATTAATTATCTGAAGTTATCCAAAGAACAGAAGCTACCCTCCAGTTCCTTGGATCAAACATGATTACCCTCCACTTTCCAAGCGATGTATGACCCTACAGGTCACGTTGTTAACAGGTGAAATTTAACTACTATCTAGAATTTCTTTTATGCTGTGATTTGATATTATTGTTACTATAAAATTAATGAGATCAGATTTATATTGAAATATTTATTTTCTTATTTAAGATTAAAATGAGTTTGAGATGTTCTCACATTTTTTTTCTAATACATTAACAACACATACAAGTTGAATTACACATTCATACAAAGCTCGTATGCATACACAGCCATACATACCCTGAGTTGACGTGATCCATGTATATATTCACATATACAAGTGTAGATGAATGATCTGGTAAAACACCTGAGAAAAATATATGATAATTATTTATCAAGGGTCATATTGGTATACTATTCACAGGTATAACCACCTCTAACAACCAGATGTTTCAACAGAAGGTGGTGAGTCAGTCAAGGTGGTGGAGAAGTGTGGTGAGTCAGTCAAGGTGGTGGAGCACTGGTGGTGAGTCAGTCAAGGTGGTGGAGCAGTGTGGTGAGTCAGTCAAGGTGGTGGAGCAGTGTGGTGAGTCAGTCAAGGTGGTGGAGCAGTGTGGTGAGTCAGTCAAGGTGGTGGAGCAGTGTGGTGAGTCAGTCAAGGTGGTGGAGCAGTGTGGTGAGTCAGTCAAGGTGGTAGAGAAGTGTGGTGAGTCAGTCATTGTGGTGGAGCAGTGTGGTGAGTCAGTCAAGGTGGTGGAGCAGTGTGGTGAGTCAGTCAAGGTGGTGGAGAAGTGTGGTGAGTCAGTCATTGTGGTGGAGCAGTGTGGTGAGTCAGTCAAGGTGGTGGAGCAGTGTGGTGAGTCAGTCAAGGTGGTGGAGCAGTGTGGTGAGTCAGTCAAGGTGGTGGAGCAGTGTGGGGAGTCAGTCAAGGTGGTAGAGAAGTGTGGTGAGTCAGTCAAGGTGGTAGAGCAGTGTGGTTAGTCAGTCAAGGTGGTGGATCAGTGTGGTGAGTCAGTCAAGGTGGTGGAGCAGTGTGGTGAGACAGTCAAGATGGTAGAGCAGTGTGGTGAGTCAGTCAAGGTGGTGGAGCAGTGTGGTGAGTCAGTCAAGGTGGTGGAGCAGTGTGGTGAGTCAGTCAAGGTGGTAGAGCAGTGTGGTGAGTCAGTCAAGGTGGTAGAGCAGTGTGGTGAGTCAGTCAAGGTGGTGGAGCAGTGTGGTGAGTCAGTCAAGGTGGTAGAGCAGTGTGGTGAGTCAGTCAAGGTGGTGGAGCAGTGTGGTGAGTCAGTCAAGGTGGTAGAGCAGTGTGGTGAGTCAGTCAAGGTGGTAGAGCAGTGTGGTGAGTCAGTCAAGGTGGTAGAGCAGTGTGGTTAGTCAGTCAAGGTGGTGGAGCAGTGTGGTGAGTCAGTCAAGGTGGTAGAGCAGTGTGGTTATTCAGTCTAGGTTATGGAGCAGTGTGGTGAGTCAGTCAAGGTGGTGGTAGCAGCAGCAGCAGCAGCAGCAGCAGCAGCAGCAAGAAGGGGTAACTCTTGGTTGCTATGTGATAGTGGAGTCAAATGTACAAAGAAATACTCGTGGAAATATTTCAAAGATGACGAAGCTGCCTACATGTGATGTTAGAACATAAGTGTTTAAATATCAATAGATACAAACAGATGTAATAACTAGGGAGGACACAGAAATCTGCGCCCAGTAAAAACCCCCTCCCGGGTGGGCTGGAAACACCCTCCCGGGTGGGCTGGAAACGTAGTCTAACCAGAACTTAAGACCTCCCTACCTAGACCACCATGGGGGAGGACACTTATTATTTTTTTATTTTTGACTATTTAAAAGTGTGATCTCTTTATGTTTTTCTGTATAACTTCTTTATCTTTGTATCAAATTAGTGTGCTATGTATAGCAGTGTGATTTTTGTATTTCTGGTATTGTATTTAACACCGTGATCTTTGTATCACAGGTGTAAATATGTATTATAATGTAATATTTATATCGCTGACATTGCTATGCAAAATTATACAAATTATAAATTATAAATATAATATTTTGTAGACCGAGATTCAAATTGTTTACCAATTATTATGTTGAATACACTTTTCTCTAGCGACCTTTTCCAATATTGAAACATCACTCATCAACGAAGCCCCCTTGTCTAAACCACCTACCCTTGAACTATTTTTTTTAACTTTGGGACACTTTGTACCATCTTACATACGCCTGTGCGTATGTACCCTCCAGTAGTGTGTGTATGTGTGTGTGTGTCTCCTTCACTTCACGAAGACTTGCCTCGTCTCTCTCAGTATCCTCACCTCTACCTTCCTACCTCAATCCCTCCCCAGGATCTTGTGTCCAGGAACTCATCCGTCTATCTACTGGATGTGTCTTGCCTTCCTCATTTTCCGGAGGCTCCAGGCGACCTTGCTGGATTGAAATTGTCTTTTCTATCTACGGTCGAGACTTTCCTGGTGGAGGAATTATAAGAAGATACAGAAAAATCTGTGTCTCATAGTTACACCCTCTAAGACAGCCATGGACGTAGACCAAGACAGCCATGAACGTAAACCAAGACACCCATGAACGTAAACCAAGACACCCAGATATCGTTATTCAATGACAATTTTAGCACTACTTATGTCACAGTATGTATCTATATATATTTTTTCCATTTATATAGCAGAATATACGCATGTTTGATGGTTGTATTATGTAGTACGTGCCCCATTCTAAATCTAATTGTCCACCTCCATGGAAAATGTAACAAATATTTCCTTTGTTACTAGTCTTCTGTATTTGCAAAACAAGCACAGGTCCATAAATGCACAAAACACACACACACACACACACACACACACACACACACACACACACACACACACACATAGAAACAAGGGGTCACAATTGGCAGTTGAAGACTCAGTTGAGTCAAAGAGATGCTAGGAACTATTTCTTTAGTCATAGAGCTGTCAGGAAGTGGAATAGTCTGGCAAGTTACGTAGTGGAGGCAGGAACCATACATGGTTTTAAGACGAGGTATGATAAAGCTCAAGGAGTAGGGGGAGAGAGGACCTAGTAGGGATCAGTGAAGAGGCGGGGCCAGGAGCTATGTCTCGACACCTGCAGGTGAGTACACACACACACACATTAAAAAAAAGCTTTATGGGATGAAAACAATAGCTGGCTGCTCGGGAGACGCGATCATCTGGAAAACAGAATTTTTAAAGTCGCTGTTATAACCTGACCAGTTCGTGTCTGTTGTCGATGTCTCCGAAACTATGTTGTGATGAACTGTGATAGGTGTTGTAGAGCTCTGGGAGAGTTCAGGACGGGTGTTGTAGAGCTCTGGGAGAGTACAGGTCGGGTGTTGTAGTGCTCTGGGAGAGTTCAGGACGGGTGTTGTAGAGCTCTGGGAGAGTACAGGATGGGTGGTGTAGTGCGCTGGGAGAGTACAGGATGGGTGTTGTAGTGCTCTGGGAGAGTACAGGATGGGTGGTGTAGTGCTCTGGGAGAGTACAGGATGGGTGTTGTAGAGCTCTGGAAGAGTACAGGATGGGTGTTGTAGAATTCTAGGAGAGTGCAGGATGGATGTTGTAGAGCTCTGGGAGAGTACAGGATGGGTGTTGTAGTGCTCTGGGAGAGTACATGATGGGTGTTGTAGTGCTCTGGGAGAGTACATGATGGGTGTTGTAGTGCTCTGGGAGAGTACATGATGGGTGTTGTAGTGCTCTGGGAGAGTACATGATGGGTGTTGTAGTGCTCTGGGAGAGTACAGGATGTGAGACCTTTACCCACTCTGCCTGTTGTATCCCAGCAAGTGAGCACTCTACCTGTTGTATCCCAGCTTGTGAGCACTCTACCTGCTGTATCCCAGCAAGTGAGCACTCTGCCTGTTGTATCCCAGCAAGTGAGCACTCTGCCTGTTGTATCCCAGCAAGTGAGCACTCTACCTGCTGTATCCCAGCAGTGAGTACTCTACCTGTTGTATCCCAGCAAGTGAGCACTCTACCTGTTGTATCCCAGCAGTGAGCACTCTACCTATTGTATCCCAGCTTGTGAGCACTCTACCTGCTGTATCCCAGCAAGTGAGCACTCTGCCTGTTGTATCCCAGCAAGTGAGCACTCTGCCTGTTGTATCCCAGCAAGTGAGCACTCTACCTGTTGTATCCCAGCAGTGAGCCCTCTACCTGCTGTATCCCAGCAAGTGAGCACTCTACCTGCTGTATCCCAGCAAGTGAGCACTCTACCTGCTGTATCCCAGCAAGTGAGCACTCTGCCTGCTGTATCCCAGCAAGTGAGCACTTTGCCTGTTGTATCCCAGCAGTGAGCACTCTACCTGTTGTATCCCAGCAGTGAGAACTCTACCTGCTGTATCCCAGCAAGTGAGTACTCTACTTCTTGTATCCCAGCAGTGAGCACTCTACCTGTTGTATCCCAGCAGTGAGCACTCTACCTGCTGTATCCCAGCAAGTGAGCACTCTACCTGCTGTATCCCAGCAAGTGAGCACTCTATCTGCTGTATCCCAGCAAGTGAGCACTCTACCTGCTGTATCCCAGCAAGTGAGCACTCTACGTGTTGTATACCAGCTAGTGAGCACTCTGCCTGCTGTATCCCAGCAAGTGAGCACTCTACCTGTTGTATACCAGCTAGTGAGTACTCTACCTGTTGTATACCAGGTAGTGAGCCCTCTACCTGTTGTATACCAGCTAGTGATCACGCCTCCTGTATTACCCCGGTGCTTAACACAAGAGAGAATAACATACGACGGTACAAATTAATATGGAAACAATGGCTATAGTTTACTTAATGGTGTATTCTCTCTCTTTATTTTATTATCTTACAGAGAATTACTTTGTATAATAATCGACCTATGGGGCTTATTATCAGGAGGAAGTGGGAATTTTACCAGTAACACGGACTTGCACTCACTCATAATTCACAGAGACGCTGACCCGAGTTCACAGCTCTCTCTCTCTCTCTCTCTCTCTCTCTCTCTCTCTCTCTCTCTCTAGCAGTTTCCCTTGGCTTATATTGTCTTTTCTGCAACCCACCTTAACCCCAGGTTTTGGGGGTCACCGTCCATGGGGCACACCACTTGTGCTTTTCGCAGAGGAGCTGCGTCAGGAGTCTTCCTACATGTTTATCACATCTCTGCAAAGGCAAGAAGTGTGATAATTTACACTGGTTAGTTAAGGCAACTTCTGACCTCACAAACACAGTTAATCTACTTAACAAGTAATGGTGTTCGAGTACTATGGGAGAGTACAGGATGGGAGTTGTAGTGATCAGGGAGAGTACAGGATGGGAGTTGTAGTGATCAGGGAGAGTACAGGATGGGTGTGGGAGTGATCAGGGAGACTACAGGATAGGTGTGGGAGTGATCAGGGAGAGTACAGGATGGGTGTTGTAGTGATCAGGGAGAGTACAGGATGGAGTTGAGTGATCAGGAGAGTACAGGATGGGGTTGTAGTGATCAGGAGAGTACAGGATGGAGTTGTAGTGACGGGATACAGGATGGAGTTGTAGTGATGAGGGAGAGTACAGGATGGGTGTGGGAGTGATCAGGGAGAGTACAGGATGGGTGTAGGAGTGATCAGGGAGAGTACAGGATGGGTGTTGTAGTGATCAGGGAGAGTACAGGATGGGTGTGGGAGTGATCAGGGAGAGTACAGGATGGGTGTGGGAGTGATCAGGGAGAGTACAGGATGGGCGTGGGAGTGATCAGGGAGAGTACAGAATCAGTGTTGTAGTGATCAGGGAGAGTACAGGATGGGAATTGTAGTGATCAGGGAGAGTACAGGATGGGTGTTGTAGTGCTTTGGGAGAGTACAGGATGGATGTTGTAGTGCTCTTGGAGAATATGGATAGGTGTTGTAGTGCTCTGGGAGAGTACAGAATGGAAGTGGGAGAGCTTTGGGAGAGTACAAGTGGGGTATAGGAGTCCTCTGGGAGAGTACAAAATGTTAATGGTAGTCCTCTGGGAGACTATGGAAAGGGTGTGGGAGTGCTCTGGGCGAGTACAAGGTGGGAGTGCCCTGGGAGACTTCAGGATTGAAAGTACAGGATAGTGTTGAGGTACTCTGGGAGAGTACAGAATGGGTGTGAGAGTACTTTGGGAGAGTACAGAATGTGTGTGGGAGAGTTCAGGATGGTTTTGGGAGTGCTCTGGGAGAATACAGGATGGTTGTGGGAGTAATCTGGGAGAGTACAGGATGGTTGTGGGAGTGCTCTGGGAGGGTACAGGATAGTTGTGGGAGTGCTCTGGGAGAGTACAGGATGGTTGTGGGAGTCTCTGGGAGAATACAGGATGGGAGTGGGAGTGCTCTATGAGAGGACACAATGGGTGTGGGAGTGCTCTGGGAGAGTACAGGATGGGTTTGGGAGTGTTCTGGGAGAGTACAGGATGGGTGTGGGAGTTCTCTGGGAGAGGGAGAGTACATGATGGGTGTGGGAGTGCTCTGTGAGAGTACATGATGGGTGTGGGATTGCTCTGGGAGAGTACAGGATGGGTGTGGGAGTGCTCTGGGCGAGTACAGGATGGGTGTGAGTTCTCTAGGAGAGGGAGAGTACGGGATATGTGTAGAAGTGTTGTGGGAGAGTACAGAATGGGTGTGGGAGCTTCAGGGAGAGTACAGGAGGGTGTGAGTGCTCTGGGAGAGTACAGAAGGGTGTGGGAGTGCTCTGGGAGAGGTGGCACAGTAATGAGTGCTCGTGGAGAGTACAGGATGGTTGTGGAGTCTCGTGCGAAGTACAGGACTGGTTGTGGGAGTGCTGTGGGAGAGTACAGGACAGGTGTGGGAGTAAGCTCTGGTAGTAGTAACATAAATGTGCTTCAGAAGGAAGGTAAGACTGGTACTAGTACTTAGGCAGAAGGACAGAAGCTGGAACTAGTACATAACTGTGAAGGAAGAACTCTGGTTATATCAAATTGTGCTTCAGCAGTGACAGTAAGACTGGTCACTAGTAACATTAACATTAGTGCCAGCAGAGACAGAAGCACTGGTCACTAGTAACATTAACATTAGTGCCAGAAAGGACAAAGCACTGGTCACTAGTAACATAACATAGTGCCAGAAGGACAGAGCACTGGTCACTGTACATACATTAGTGCCAGAAAGGACAGAAGCACTGGTCACTAGTAACATTAACATTAGTGCCAGGCAGATGAAAAAGTGGAAGCAACTGGTCACTAGTAACATCAACATCAGTGCCAGCAGTGACAGAAGCACTGATCACTAGTAACATCAACATCAGTGCCAGAAAGGACAGAAGCACTGGTCACTAGTAACATCAACATCAGTGCCAGAAAGGACAGAAGCACTTGTCACTGGTACCGTCTACATCAGTGCCAGAAAGGACAGAAGCACTGGTCACTAGTAACATCAACATTAGTGCCAGCAGTGACAGAAGCACTGGTCACTAGTAACATCAACATCAGTGCCAGAAAGGACAGAAGCACTTGTCACTGGTACCGTCTACATCAGTTCCAGAAAGGACAGAAGCACTGGTCACTAGTAACATCAACATCAGTGCCAGAAAGGACAGAAGCACTGGTCACTAGTAACATCAACATCAGTGCCAGAAAGGGCAGAAGCACTGGTCACTAGTAACATCAACATCAGTGCCAGAATGGACAGAAGCACTGGTCACTAGTAACATCAACATCAGTGCCAGAAAGGACAGAAGCACTGGTCACTAGTAACATCAACATCAGTGCCAGAAAGGACAGACGCACTGGTCACTAGTAACATCAACATCAGTGCCAGAAAGGACAGACGCACTGGTCACTAGTAACATCAACATCAGTGCCAGAAAGGACAGACGCACTGGTCACTAGTAACATCAACATCAGTGCCAGAAAGGACAGAAGCACTGGTCACTAGTAACATCAACATCAGTGCCAGAAAGGACAGAAGCACTGGTCACTAGTAACATCAACATCAGTGCCAGAAAGGACAGAAGCACTGGTCACTAGTAACATCAACATCAGTGTCAGAAAGGACAGAAGCACTGGTCACTAGTAACATCAACATCAGTGTCAGAAAGGACAGAAGCACTGGTCACTAGTAACATCAACATCAGTGTCAGAAAGGACAGAAGCACTGGTCACTAGTAACATCAACATCAGTGCCAGAAAGGACAGAAGCACTGGTCACTAGTAACATCAACATCAGTGTCAGAAAGGACAGAAGCACTGGTCACTAGTAACATCAACATCAGTGTCAGAAAGGAAGAAGCACTGGTCACTAGTAACATCAACATCAGTGTCCAGAAAGGACAGAAGCACTGGTCACTAGTAACATCAACATCAGTGCCAGAAAGGACAGAAGCACTGGTCACTAGTAACATCAACATCAGTGCAAAAGGATAGAAGCACTGGTCACTAGTAACATCAACATCAGTGCCGGAAAGGACAGAAGCACTGGTCACTAGTAACATCAACATCAGTGCAGAAAGGACAGAAGCACTGGTCACTAGTAACATCAACATCAGTGTCAGAAAGGACAGAAGCACTGGTCACTAGTAACATCAACATCAGTGCCAGAAAGGACAGAAGCACTGGTCACTAGTAACATCAACATCAGTGCCAGAAAGGACAGAAGCACTGGTCACTAGCAACATCAACATCAGTGCCAGAAAGGACAGAAGCACTGGTCACTAGTAACATCAACGTCAGTGCCTCAGAGACAGAAGCACTGGTCACTAGTAACATCAACATCAGTGCCAGAAAGGACAGAAGCACTGGTCACTAGTAACATCAACATCAGTGCCAGAAAGGACAGAAGCACTGGTCACTAGTAACATCAACATCAGTGCCAGAAAGGACAGAAGCACTGGTCACTAGTAACATCAACATCAGTGCCAGAAAGGACAGAAGCACTGGTCACTAGTAACATCAACATCAGTGTCCAGAAAGGACAGAAGCACTAATATGACTGTTGTTTTCATTGATGCTTACAACAGCTTGTCAATTCTTATGCTATATTCTTATTTCGCTGGGTCTCCCTTCTTATCTATGAATTTTTATTTCTGGATCATCGGTTAATCTCCTTATTTTCATGTGTCATTTGTCTCCTATACGTTTTACATTCTCTAGCGCACTTAGTTTTGGCCTTTACAACTTTGGGTGAACCCAGGGCTCCTTCTTATCTTCCCATTGATTCTGTTTCCTTTAGGTACCAACCTCTCCTCTGCCTCTGCATTTATTTTTTGTGTGTGAGCGTCTGTTGTGTTTGTTTATGTGTTTCTGTGATTGTGATTGTGAGCCTGCTCGCCCTTGTGTGTGTGTGTGTGTACTCTGTGTGTACTCCCTAATTGTGGATTGCAGGGGTCGAGATCAGCTCCTGGCCCCGCCCTTCCTTCTACTGGCTCGCCTCCTTGCCGAGTTTGTGTGTGTCTTAACTTGTGTGGTTGTTGTGTGATGTCCATCTGTACCTTGTGGTGTGTGTGTGTATGTGTGTGTGTGTGTTCACCTAGTTGTCTTTGGAAAGGTCGAATCTCAGCTCCGGGTCCCGCCTCAGTTGTGGTCGCTACTAGTTTCACTCTCTCCTGACTGTGAGCCCTTTCATACATATTCTTAAGGCTATGTATAGATTCTGCCTCTACCACTTAGCCTTATAATGGTCAAGGTTCTGGACCATTTTAAGGTAAATGAGTAATTCTTAACATCACAATGACTCATCTGTGCTTTTAACTTCTAGCTGTGCCCTTTTGTACTTGAGCCCCGCCTCTTAAACAGATTCTCCCTGCCACCCTGTCAATTCCTGTAATTATATCACCTCTGGTTCATCTGTCCTCTAGCTTCTTCTTTTACTTTGTACCCTCAGCTCCTGGACTAGTTTCGTTGGAAATCTTTTCACTTTTTACAGCTTCTTGACATGCTTTACCAATTGCTGGTTACAAACTGGCTCTGAATACTCCAAGATCGTCCAGACATATGCTTTGTATAAGACCGTGAATTCATAGTTGCTGATGTAGCTGAAAGCTGTCCTCAAAATTACCAACCTCCTGTTTCCTGCAGTAATTATTTGGGCTTGATGTGAACATCAGACTAAAAGCTTGGAACTATGCTCACCCCGACGTCTTCTTTTAGGGATGTCTGCAGCCAATGTTCCCTGACTGACTTTGCTTGTCTCCGATTTTCATATCTTTGCATTTGCTGTGGTTAAATCCAATAGCTAATCGTCAGGCCAATCAAGCAACTTTTCGGGATTCATTTGTAGTCTTTTTTAGTCTACTCCTGTTTGCAGAAACAATTCCTAAGATCACTGTGACTCATCCGAGTTTTCATCTTCCAGTTGTGACCCCTTGTTGCTGTGTCTCACCTCTGAAACATTCTGTCCTAATCCTCAGTATTTTATGTCGTTATCAATTCCCTCCTATACCTCCTGTCTTCAAGTGCTATCAGATTGATTTCCTTTACCCACTCCACGTAGGACATTCCCCTTAGCTTCGAGATTAGCCTTGTTGCAAACCTTTGTATTTTCTCTGATTTCTTGTCTTGTTTGACCAGATGTGGGTTCCATACTAGTGCTGCATACTCCAATATCGACCTCACGAACACAGTGTACAGTGTCTTCAATGACACCATAATTAGATGTCGAGATTCTATTCTCAGGTTTGCCAGGAGTCATTTGGTTGATGTTCGCCTCAGATGTACTTGGTGCAATGCTCACCCCTAGATTCATTTCCTTGAATGAGTTTTGCAGCTTTTGACCTTCTAGGCTTTACTCCGTCTGCGGGCTTCTTTATCCTGTACCAAATTTCATGACTTTGCATTTGCTGTGGTTAAACTCCAGGAGCCATTTGAAGGACCAGGCTTTCAGTCTGTCCAGATCTTCTTATAAATTTTCCTGATCCTCGTCCACTTGTATTCTTCTCATTCACATATATTAGAAACGGCACCGGACTCAGCACTGACCCTTGTGGATCGCACTCGACAAATGCACCCACTCTGACACCTCACGTACCAACACACGTTGTTTCCTTCCTGTTAGGTTTTTCCCCGATTCCTGCCAGCTCCTCTACCTGTTCAACAAGTCTCTTGTATGGTACTGTTTCAAAAGTTTTCTTACAGTCCAAGAAGATGCAGTCTACCTATACCTCTCTCTTTCCTGTCTTACATCTGTTACTTTATCGTAGACCTCCAGTAGATTTATGATGCAGGATTTCCCTTCCCTGAAGCCGTACTTCGTTATCGTGAATGAGACCGTTCCTTTCCAGGTGCTCCACCTCTCTTCTCCTGTGTGTGTGTACTCACCTAATTCTACTCACCTAATTGTGGTTGCAGGGGTCGAATCAAAGCTCCTGGTCCCGCTTCTTCACTGGCCGCTACTAGGTCACTCTTCTTAAGTCTACGTATGTATCTTGATTCGAATACATAATTTTCCAGACTATTCCCGTCCTGACAACTCTGTTTTAGATTAATTTTTGAAGTACGGGGACATCCTAGGATGATCCTCATTGCTTCGTTCTGCAATTGTTGCAGCTCTCCAGCTTGCAGCCAAACACTGGCTCAAGTAACATAATCAACCAGATAAACAAAGCAAGCATTTAATTCACTTTCACAATTTTATCATGACCTCAGAAGCTAGTAAGAAAATCTGCAAGCCCTCTAAGTGCTCTCATTCTTTCTTTGCGTTGTCTAAAAATCATTTTACAATAAATCTAAGTAGGGAAAAGTTAGTCAATATTAATTTTGTCTCTGGATGAATGTGATGTCGACACATTCTCCTGCGTCAACATGTACAGTCTCATGAGCTTCCTGTGCACAAGGTAATAATGTATGTAATTTAGCCTCTTTGGCAAGCATGTTTCTGGCTTGTTGAAGATAAAGTCTAAGGTATCAGGAGTGAGTGTGCAACTTTTCACTTACAATTGTTAGTTCTTGTGCTCTTGTATCTGATCTTACACTAATTCTCATTCTAGCTAAATTCACTTATATATCATATTGCTTCAAAATTCGTATTTCATAACATTTCTGAGGTTCATCTGTGCTTTCGTCTTTCAGCTCTCGCCTGTGAGGAGACAAATTTTCAGAGTATTTTATTCCTCTTAGCGATCACTTGCATGGTCTTTCATCCTGCCAAGTTGACAGATTTTGTTCTGTCAACATTTTCCCAGAGTTAAATGCCCTCGCTTTAGAAACTTGTTTTGCTGTAAATCTATAAACATTCTGAAGATTACAAGTATGTTTGACCATGTGTCGTCTTCATGTTGTTGGTGCGTACTCTATTAGAGGCCTTATTTGCTTTGAGCTGCATATTTCACTATTATCTAAATTTACTAAATGGAATGTATGGGTGCGTTTCCATGAAAGTTTTTTCACAATTAAATCAAGCCTCGATGGCGCAGTAGGCAGCGCGTGAGTCTCATAATATCAAGGTCGTGAGTTCGATCCTCACTCGAGGCAGTTTCTTTTAAGAAAAGAACTGTTTGTCTTGTACTGAGTCGACAACATTGTTTCCAGGTGGAATTCAGGTGTCTTAGACACTGGCTAATACGACATCTAGTATTTTGGGAAGGACAGGGGTCTCACAAAGACAGCCATATGCAAAAGAAGATTCCTGCAGTCACCAAAATACTCCAGTATGCACGAAAAAATAATAACTTGTACAATTATTGAACACCACTAGCTCACATACAACATAGTGCAGTCTAGGAATTGTTCCACAAGATACCAACATACTCGATAAGACACCAGCATACACCACAAGACACCAGCATAAACCATAAAACACCAGCATAAACCATAAGACACCAGCATAAACCATAAGACACCTACATACAACACATGGCATCCACATAAACCACATGACACCATACGACACCCACATAAACATCAATGCACCAAACGACACCCACATACTACACGAAATACTTCAAATACTCTAAAACAACAATAAGATTCACTGTAACTCTCGTTAGGAGAAAGATGGTAAAACATGTTTTTTCTTTTAAAAGTACATGTGGAACTGTGTACCTTGCCAAAGTGACACTATTACATGTGCTAATATAGCCAGCAAGCTAGACCAAATTACTAATGCATGGAACAGTATAATCATCTAGCTGTCTTACTAGGAAAATACCTCCTTGGAGTATGATCTCACCAAGTGTGCAGGGGGTCGAGTCACATGTTCTAGCCACGGTGTTTCATCAACAATAACAATTATTAATATTTTCCTATCTTTTGTGTCTGATAGTACGTTGCTTCCTCCAAACCAGAGGTACAATATCTACAGCACATGCTGAAACTCTTACACATGATTTATATTGTTTTTATAGTATTGTAACTGTTTTATTGAGTATGTTGGTGTATTGTTTATGTCGGTATTGTGGATGTATGTGATTACAATGTTGTGTACGTTGTCTGCTTTTGTTGTATGTTTGTGTGTCATGTGGTGTATATTGGTGTTTCGTGGTGTATGTTGGTGCCTTGTGGTGTATGTTGGTGTTTTGTGGTGTATGTTGGTGTCTTGTGGTGTATGCTAGTGTCTGGTGGTGAATGTTGGTGTATGCTGGTGTCTTGTAGTGTATGTTGGTGTCTTGTGGTGTATGTTGGTGTTTTGTGGTGTATGTTGGTGTCTTGTGGTGTATGTTGGTGTCTGGTGGTGAATGTTGGTGTCTTGTGGTGTATGTTGGTGTCTTGTGGTGTATGTTGGTGTCTTGTGGTGTATGTTGGTGTCTTGTATTGTATACTGGTGACTTGTGGTGTATGCTGGTGTCTTGTGGTATATGTTGGTGTCTTGTGGTGTATGCTGGTGACTTGTGGTGTATGCTGGTGACTTGTGGTATATGTTGGTGTCTTGTGGTGTATGTTGGTGTCTTGTGGTGTATGTTGGTGTCTTGTGGTGTATGTTGGTGTCTTGTGGTGTATGCTGGTGACTTGTGGTGTATGCTGGTGACTTGTGGTATATGTTGGTGTCTTGTGGTGTATGCTTGTGTCTGTGGTGATGTTGGTGTCTTGTGGTGTATGTTGGTGTCTTGTGGTGTATGTTGGTGTCTTGTGGTGTATGTTGGTGTCTTGTGGTGTATGCTGGTGTCTTGTGGTGTATGTTGGTGTCTTGTGGTGTATGCTGGTGTCTTGTGGTGTATGTTGGTGTCTTGTGGTGTATGTTGGTGTCTTGTGGTGTATGTTGGTGTCTTGTGGTGTATGTGTGACTTGGGGTATGTGGTGCTTGTGTATGTTGGTGTCTGTGGTGTATGTTGTGTCTGTGGTATGTTAGTGTCTTGTGGTGTATGTTGGGTCTTGTGGTGTATGTTGGTGTCTTGTGGTGTATGTTGGTGTCTTGTGGTGTATGTGTGTCTGTGGTGTATGTTAGTGTCTTGTGGTGTATGTTGGTGTCTTGTGGTGTATTGGTTTGCTGTGTATGTGGTGTCTTGTGGTGTATGTTGGTGTCTTTGGGGTGTGTGGTGTATGTGGTGTCTTGTAGGTGTATGTTGTGTCTTGTGGTGTATGTTAGTGTCTTGTGGTGTATGTTGGTGTCTTGTGTGTATGTTGTGTCTTGTGTTAGTGTGTCTTGTGGTGTATGCTGGTGTCTTGTGGTGTATGTTGGTGTCTTGTGGTGTATGTTGGTGTCTTGTGGTGTATGCTGGTGTCTTGTGGTGTATGTTGGTGTCTTGTGGTGGTACTGCTGGTGTCTTGTGGTGTATGCTGGTGTCTTGTGTGTATGTGGTGTCTTGTGGTGTATGTGTGTCTTGTGGTGTATGCTGGTGTCTTGTGTGTATGTGGTATCTTGTGGTGTATGTTGGTTCTTGTGGAATATGCTGGTGTCTTGTGGTGTATATGGAA
Source organism: Cherax destructor (assembly GCA_009830355.1). Classification (NCBI taxonomy): domain Eukaryota; kingdom Metazoa; phylum Arthropoda; class Malacostraca; order Decapoda; family Parastacidae; genus Cherax; species Cherax destructor. The sequence continues at coordinate 28,392 of WNWK01007916.1, forward strand.
TATTGTTGTTGTAGATCAGTCTAGTGTCTTTGGATGTTAGGCCCTTGTAAAATACTAGATCACGTGTTATCAGTGTCTAAAACGCTAATTCCACCTGGGATTAAGGTTTACAATTTGTGACTCAGTATAAGACAACACTGTTTTTCTTAAGAAACTGCCCCGAGTGAGGATCGACTCACACGAGTATGGACTCAGCGCTGCCTACTGCGCATCGAGGGCTTGACTGAGTGGAGATATTTTCATGAAACGCACCTCAAATTAGTATGTCTTCATATTTGCCATTCAAATGCTCAAAAAAATAGTTGTGACTCAGGATGCAAAAAACACTTTCCTAAAGAGTGCGCCCGCATGAAGAAATCACACGTTGTAAACTATGTTCGTTACCTTGAGAAGTTTAGGAGAAAATTTTCAGGAAAACCAAGTCTGTTGCCTGATGCGCAGTTCTGAAAATAACGATAACCTCAATCAAAGACTGATAACCTGAATCAAAGAGCTGATATTAACGTGAATCAAAGACTGATAACCTGAATCAAAGACTGATAACCTGAATCAAAGAGCTGATATTAACGAAGCCGATGGAAACCCCTTCGGAATTCATTCATCGAAACTAAATGACATAGAAGCACATGAAGCAAAAGTGACGGAATCTGGTCAACAACTGGACTCGGTTAACGTTCTTACTCGGGCTCAGTCTCAGGTAATATATATCCATCCGTTGGTTCTTTCCAAAGGAAAGCCTATTAAGCTTTCTCATATAGGTTTAGAAGGTCTTGAAAAGACTTATCCTTCCTTAGAGGAAACACAGAAGTGATCCAAAGAAAGTATTTTTGTTATAAATTTGTATATAAAGACAATCTGCTAGTTAAGAATACAGTGTCAGCAGAAAATCCATCTTAGGTCGGTAGATATCTGTTACTAATTGCTAACAATTGCCGTGAGATAATTTTGAAGATTTCTCATGACTTGCCAGTCTCTGGCCATTTTTCACATAGGAAGACCTATGAGAAGATTAAAGACTTGTACTTCTGGCCTGGGATGTCTTCTTGCGTCTTTACGTATTGTAGATCTTGTCACGTAAGTTAACTTACCTCGCAAAAAGGGAGAACTAAGAGAGTTCCTATGGTAAAAATGCCGGTCTTTTCAGTCCCGTTTGCAAGAATTTCAGTGGATATAGTTGGTCTTCTCACTCCTCACTCATCAGGTCATAAATATATCTTGACAACATGACATCCTAAAGTAAATACTAAAGAAACTATGTTTTCTTAAACCATCTGACTGGCACAGATCTGTCTTGTGCTCTTTGTTCTGCGTGACATCCCAAGTAATTCCCTTGGATATTGCACTTTCTAATTACTCTGTGGGAGGCAGCTCGTGGACCTATATTTATCTAGAATGAACTATGGTAAAAAGATGTTAACCCTGAAATTTAAATCACTTATCAGTTTCTTTTAGAACTTAGAGAAAAGTTAGAAAAAACCGCTGAGTTGGTAGCTAAGAACCTGAATATCTCCATGGAAACAAACAAGACCTATTTTGACCAAAAATAATATTGATGAGGAAGTTTTGGTTCTTTTTACCAGACAAATCCATCAAATTATTAATTTCCTGCACTGACCGTATAAAGTAGTAAAGGTGTGTAATAAGGTAGATAATCTTTTGGATGTCAAGGGAAAGAAAATAATGTGTCATGTCAATATTTTGAAGTTGTATCATCGTAGGGAAGTTAATCTTTGTTTAAACTCCTTTGGTGACGATACTGTCTTACAGTTTAGTACAGTCATGATTCTCGTGAATGTAAAATTTGTATTATAGATAACGAATCTCAGACAGAATCGAAGGAACTTCTTGATATTCTAAAGGTTGATTCTCCAACGAGTAACTCAAAGGTCAACATCAACAGTGAACTATCTGCAAAACAAGTCTCAAGTATTCTCACAGATCCCACTACTGAGAATATTGGTAGGCAGTATTTAGGAATGTATGATGAGAAACTTCGGAGTATTTCCTGAAACATTCTAGAGACACCCGTGACGTACGGCTTTTAAACTGACAAAGGAGTAAATTCTTTTCTTTTCTTTATTAATTAGAAGGTTATACAGAATAGCAGCATTCCGTATGTGTATTATCTACTACTGCAGCGTAACCTCTTATGTCACATGACTTGTTCTCAGTGATTAGAAAAAAGTTAGAGCTGGCCATTATATCACCTATTTTTTCTATTTCCCGGGGATATGGTGGGGTGGGGCGGGGATATGGTGGGGTGGGACGGGGATATGGTGGGGTGGGGCGGGGATATGGTGGGGTGGGGCGGGGATATGGTGGGGTGGGGCGGGGATATGGTGGGGTTGGGCGGGGATATGGTGGGGTGGGGCGGGGATATGGTGGGGTGGGGTGGGGATATGGTGGGGTGGGGCATGGATATGGTGGGGTGGGGCGGGGATATGGTGGGGTGGGGCGGGGATATTGTGGGGTGGGGTTGGGCGGGGATCTTGTGGGGTGGGGTGGGGCGGGGATATGGTGGGGCGGGGATATGGTGGGGTTGGGCGGGGATATGGTGGGGTGGGGCGGGGATATGGTGGGGTGGGGCGGGGATATGGTGGGGTGGGCCGGGGATATGGTGGGGATATGGTGGGGTGGGGTGGGGATATGGTGGGGTGGGGCGGGGATATGGTAGGGTGGGGCGGGGATATGGTGGAGTGGGGCGGGGATATGGTAGGGTGGGGCGGGGATATGGTGGGGTGGGTGGCAAACAGACCGGTGTCTCATATTCTGAGAGAAGCTGGAGGTGTCACTCCACGCTACCATGCTCTGAGAGAAGCTGGAGGTGTCACCCCACGCTACCATGCTCTGAGAGAAGCTGGAGGTGTCACCCCACGCTACCATGCTCTGAGAGAAGCTGGAGGTGTCACCCCACGCTGCCATGCTCTGAGAGAAGCTGGAGGTGTCACCCCACGCTACCATGCTCTGAGAGAAGCTGGAGGTGTCACCCCACGCTACCATGCTCTGAGAGAAGCTGGAGGTGTCACCCCACGCTGCCATGCTCTGAGAGAAGCTGGAGGTGTCACCCCACGCTACCATGCTCTGAGTAAACTTCCCATCATTTGTTCAGTTGCTAATCTTGCAACATTGCACAGCTCCTGATAACACAATCAGGAGTGTGAAAGTAATTAAACAAAAGATTTCCCCCTCCCCGAAGCTTGTCTAGCATTGTTAAGATCGCCTGTCTGCAGTTGGCCCAGCTGGCCCAGTGGCCCAGTGGATCTTACGTTCGACCCCCCGGTGTAGTTTTGAGTCAGCTGTCTGAGTGTGGTTCGAGGGCCACCACCCGTGGTGTGGTTTTAGTCAGACTGTCTGGTAGTGTGGTGGTGTTGGTTAGGCCACTCCAGTATAGTCAGTTGTCTGGTAGTGTGGTGGTGTTGGTTAGGGCCACTCCAGTATTAGTCAGTTTGTCTGGTAGTGTGGTGGTGTTGGTTAGGGCCACTCCAGTATTAGTCAGTTTGTCTGGTAGTGTGGTGGTGTTGGTTAGGGCCACTCCAGTATTAGTCAGATTGTCTGGTAGGGTGGTGGTGTTGGTTAGGGCCACTCCAGTATTAGTCAGTTTGTCTGGTAGTGTGGTGGTGTTGGTTAGGGCCACTCCAGTATTAGTCAGTTGTCTGGTAGTGTGGTGGTGTTGGTTAGGGCCACTCCAGTATTAGTCAGTTTGTCTGGTAGTGTGGTGGTGTTGGTTAGGGCCACTCCAGTATTAGTCAGCTCTTCTGGTAGTGTGGTGGTGTTGGTTAGGGCCACTCCAGTATTAGTCAGCTTGTCTGGTAGTGTGGTGGTGTTGGTTAGGGCCACTCCAGTATTAGTTAGCTTGTCTGGTAGTGTTGTGGTGTTGGTTAGGGCCACTCCAGTATTAGTCAGCTTGTCTGGTAGTGTGGTGGTGATCGTTAGGGCCACTCCAGCATTCGTCAGCTTGTCTGGTAGTGTGGTGGTGTTGGTTAGGGCCACTCCAGTATTAGTCAGCTTGTCTGGTAGGGTGGTGGTGTTGGTTAGGGCCACTCCAGTATTAGTCAGCTTGTCTGGTAGTGTGGTGGTGTTGGTTAGGGCCACTCTTCAGTTTTATTTAGTCAGCTTGTCTGGTAGTGTGGTGGTGTTGGTTAGGGCCACTCCAGTATTAGTCAGCTTGTCTGGTAGGGTGGTGGTGTTGGTTAGGGCCACTCCAGTATTAGTCAGCTTGTCTGGTAGTGTGGTGGTGTTGGTTAGGGCCACTCCAGTATTAGTCAGCTTGTCTGGTAGGGTGGTGGTGTTGGTTAGGGCCACTCCAGTATTAGCTAGTTCGTCTGGTAGTGTGGTGGTGTTGGTTAGGGCCACTCCAGTATTAGTCAGCTTGTCTGGTAGGGTGGTGGTGTTGGTTAGGGCCACTCCAGTATTAGCTAGTTTGTCTGGTAGTGTGGTGGTGTTGGTTAGGGCCACTCCAGTATTAGTCAGCTCTTCTGGTAGGGTGTTGGTGTTGGTTAGGGTCACTCCAGTATTAGTCAGCTTGCACGACATCAGATTTCTGGCTGCCATGTATCAAGCAGTAGGTTACTCGTGGGGTTAAATTCACCCTCATGGGTTCGATGATGTGTATAGAAATAAGGAAATGAAGGTATTATTTTAGTTGTAGGAATTTTTCCCCATGACAAGGTGGATTTTCAGAATGGCTGAGAGTCCCGCGACAACCCGACCCCTGGACATCCATACATCAGGCAGTTGCAACAACTGACGACTCAGCCCTCTTTCCCTACAAGATACCCATAAACATCACTACAAGATACCCATAAACATCACTACAAGATACCCATAAACATCACTACAAGATACCCATAAACATCACTACAAGATAGCCATAAACATCACTACAAGATACCCATAAACATCACTACAAGATACCCATAAACATCACTACAAGATACCCATAAACATCACTACAAGATACCCATAAACATCACTACAATATTCATATAAACATCACTACAATATACATATAAACATCACTACAAGATACCCATAAACATCACTACAAGATACCCATAAACATCACTACAAGATACCCATAAACATCATTACAAGTTACCCATAAACATCACTACAAGATACCCATAAACATCACTACAAGATACCCATAAACATCACTACAAGATACCCATAAACATCACTACAAAATACCCATAAACATCACTACAAGATACCCATAAACATCACTACAAGATACCCATAAATATCACTACAAGATACCTATAAACATCACTACAAGATACCCATAAACATCACTACAAGATACCCATAAACATCACTACAAGATACCCATAAACATCACTACAAGATACCTATAAACATCACTACAAGATACCCATAAACATCACTACAAGATACCCATAAACATCACTACAAGATACCCATAAACATCACTACAAGATACCCATAAACATCACTACAAGATACCCATAAACATCACTACAAGATACCCATAAACATCAGTACAAGATACACATAAACATCAGTACAAGATACACATAAACATCACTACAAGATACCCATAAACATCACTACAAGATACCCATAGACATCACTACAAGATACCCATAAACATCACTACAATATACACATAAACATCACTACAAGATACCCATAAACATCACTACAAGATACCCATAAACATCACTACAAGATACCCATAAACATCACTACAATATACACATAAACATCACTACAAGATACCCATAAACATCACTACAAAATACCCATAAACATCACTACAAGATACCCATAAACATCACTACAAGATACCCATAAATATCACTACAAGATACCTATAAACATCACTACAAGATACCCATAAACATCACTACAAGATACCCATAAACATCACTACAAGATACCCATAAACATCACTACAAGATACATAAACATCATACAAGATACACATAAACATCACTACAAGATACCCATAAACATCATACAAGATACCATAAACATCACTACAAGATACCCATAAACATCACTACAAGATACCCATAAACATCACTACAAGATACCCATAAACATCAGTACAAGATACACATAAACATCAGTACAAGATACACATAAACATCACTACAAGATACCCATAAACATCACTACAAGATACCCATAAACATCACTACAAGATACCCATAAACATCAGTACAAGATACACATAAACATCAGTACAAGATACACATAAACATCAGTACAAGATACCCATAAACATCACTACAAGATACCCATAAACATCACTACAAGATACCCATAAACATCACTACAAGATACCCATAAACATCACTACAAGATACCCATAAACATCAGTACAAGATACACATAAACATCATACAAATACCCATAAACATCACTACAAGATACCCATAAACATCACTACAATATACACATAAACATCACTACAAGATACCCATAAACATCAATACAAGATACCCATAAACATCAGTACAAGATACACATAAACATCAGTACAAGATACCCATAAACATCACTACAAGATACCCATAAACATCAGTCATGAGTGAAATCTTTTACACTAAACCCACTATACCTAATACGTATTTTAGCGACTATCACATAGGATCAAAACATTTTCTTCCCTTGGACATGGCATCTCATTCCATATATTAAAACACTGGGACACACATCACTAAAGTAAATGACAACCAGACTTGCGCCTAATTACCATTGTAGACTCCACAGTTCAAATATGGCGACAAAAATCATTGAACTCAAAACATGAGACAATGTTTTTTCATTCCATTTTGGATAAAAAAAAATACTTTTTATGTATTCTAGATAAGCAGAAACTTCTCGACTTTCATCACTTTCCAGTTACTGATGACGTCACGTACACCCTCGGGGAGAGGCGATGAATACAATACCTCAGCAATATAGCTAAATTAACACTCAACTGTCTTATACTAAATCTTTATAGCAGGCTACCGTTTAGCTGTGAGATTACTAAAACTAACCGTACAGACATTCCGTATGTGCTAGCGCTATGGGCGCCCAGGAAAAGCGTTGTTGATCACTACAAACATGACCACTCTGTGGAGAGACAGATCATACTAATCTGCCATCGTCTTGTTTCAAAGACTTTGAAATACAATTCTCATATTCTTACCACTGCCCAATTTTCCGTCGAGAAAGTGAGACACGTAAGACTTATCAAACTATCATGTCACACATCTCAGCTGCACCAGAAGGTAAATTGCCGTATGTCATTTAATACTAAGCAACACGATCTCCACTTCCTATAAAGATTCCCCCTATGGTAATAACATTCCTATATACAATCTTTATAAAATCTATATCTCTGCTTCTCCTACATCAGCTTCCTGAGACATTTACACCACTTGCCACATCTCACGACCCCCCACGACACATCTCACGAGCCCCCACCACAGTTTCTATGATGCACCACAACATCCAAGACAACCTCAATGATCACAGTCCTAACAATCATCTCGCGCTCCATAAATGTTTTTTCTTTATTAGAAACACTACCCGGGAATCATATCCTTCCTACATTTCTGAATTTTTTGCAGAAGAATCCTACGTCGATTGTGCACTGATGGTGAGCAACGATATTTAACGTCCTCAAATTTTTAAATTCTTTCCCTTTTTCACTGCGCTTCAGCTCGGGTCTATTCAAGTTTTTTATTTTATTTTATTTAAAATCCAGTATTACATCACATAGAAACAATTAAATATCAAGGAACAGTAAAAGCACAACATAGAGTTTACCAACAGAGTAAATACATTCAACTGAAATAAGGTACTCTCGTAATCCACATTGAAAAACATATAAGATTGAGAAGACCTATTGTGTTAAAACAGTAGACATACTGAAAACCTTAACCCACCCAAAAAGAACTCTTAAACCCCAAATATCTTAATTTAAATTAAGTATACACACTTGTTATTTACATTATTTGCTGTACAAAAACTATGAGTCATCAAAATGGGAAAAACCCGGAAAAACATTCCCATACATCCAAAACCCTAACCCTACACTTAACTGCAAGCTCTATAGTACATAACCATTAAACCCCGTTTACAATATATTCAAAGCATATATTGTTACCATAATGAGTAGCACATTTCACGCCAAAATGAATTGAAGCAAAAATTTACAAAATCTTTCACTCTAAAACAAGGAGCCAACTGCTCTCCTAATGAATATCAAACATAACCAGAAATTACATATACCATAAAGTACTGCAAAGCTAAACCCCCTCCCTTATTATGTACACAAATTTCAATACACCCGAGACAGAGTTACGGAGGAATGACCACGGAAACCTGATTGTAACACAGAAGTCATCCGGTGGTGATAAGATTGAAACATATGCAATACACAAACATATTACATAAGAATATATAATATACTATACAAACATATATATAATCAAAACCACTATGAATACCTTTAACAAAACACAATATGGGACCAATAAAGGGTCAAAAGCATACAAGTATTAATATACTACAACAATTACAACTAATTTTTCGTAATATGAACCATCAACAACAGTAAAGAAAAACTAGGCACACACGCATAACATAGAAATCTCCGTAACATTCGTGAAAGGGATGCCCGTAACCTAGCTCCAACACCTCACAGTGACGCCCGTAACCTAGCTCCAACACCTCACAGTGACGCCCGTAACCTAGCTCCAACACCTCACAGTGACGGAGTCTACGGATCAGGCCCATTCAGTTTCAATACATAACTAAAAACACAAATCACAATATAAAAAAATGGAATAATCCCATATATCAAGAATGATAGCCACAATAATTGCAAGAATACATTTGTGAAGTAAGAAACCGAAAAAGGAACCAAAACATCCTAAGGGCAAAACCTGGCCCCCAAGTAAAAAAAACCCTGAAACAAAAAATTGAAACTAAAAAAAACTAACCCTCCCTTCGTCTGCATCTCCAAATATACCACACACACACTCACCTAGAATAAGAAAACCCACACCCCTTTTCCCCTTGGGGAAAAGGGGTTAGTGGAAAACCGGGATAAACCCCCGACAACCACACCCCCCTCCCCATACATAAAACCCACCTATCAGCTTTCACACCTACCCACCAGCCCCCCTCTCCAGAGACCAACCCTTTCCTTGAAAAAAACCCAAAAAACTATAGCGTGTAGTTAACCCAGCAACGACCCCATTGTTAAAAGCCTATATCCTACAGAAACCTATCCCACACCCTCCCATACAACTCCTGGTTCCTACACTTAGTTCTATAAAATCTCGCTGCTAAAGCCCTAATCCTAGCATCACTCCTAACCTCCCTCATACTCCATGAAACATAAATAAAATCCATAACCAAATCCATGACCGCATGCCTCACATCTTCTGGGCATCCCACCACATCCAGACTTAAACATCTTAACACCGATAACCCATCCCCCCCACACCCCGTATTACCCCTAGAAACCATTCCCTCACCCTCTCAAGACCCCCACAAAAATATATGACATGGAATGCCGTATCCCAATACCCACAGTGTTGACAATACCCATTACCTGCCAGACCCACCACAAAAAGCTGAGCCCTAGATGCCAAAATACCAAAACCACGTAACATTCCAATCATAACGCGGATGGACATCCATACCTAAAACCTCCATTTCTCGCCTTCCCACCTTATCTAACCTCCCCACCTTCACCTTACCCGGATCCAAAATAACCTAAAGATGCCGTAAAATTGCCTCACAAAACAACAAATCCCCTCCCTTCCACCATCTGCGAACCTCACTCATCACCCGCCCCACTCTCACTCCACTAATCCTCCCTCGTGCTAGATATTCCTGCCTAACATATATTCCTATCAAACGCCTCTGCAAAGGTATCAAACCCAACCCGCCCTTCGCTACACTAGTCATTACCACATCCCTCCCTAACCAATGCATCCCGCAACTGCAGAACATCTTCCTCCAGTAAGGGATACACCGCCACAATACCACAACTTGCTGTATACCAAGGAATTAACAACAATGACCCTCTGCAAGAGAGTGACCTCACCAGGCCGCCAACCCCCCATCCTACCCAGAGCGGCATTTACCACTGCAGAGGAATTAACCTCGAGTGCAACACTCGCCTGAGTACAAAAAGTCACTCCGCATATCTTTAACCTATTCACTATCGACCACCCAAAACCCTGACCCAACCCCCTAACCCACCATTTCCCCACCTCCAATAATTTTGATTTCTCTCTATTCGCCCGCTGGCCAGTGGCCAAACCAAAAATCTCAATTATCCTATTTACATTACCTAACCCCTCCATAGTACCTACTAAGATAGTGGTGTCATCTACATAGCTAATAATTCCCGTATCTGCAACCCCATGAGTACTCCCTTCCCTCGCCCCTTCGACACCAACCTAAAAAAGAGGTCCTGCAAACACGCAAACAGGAGCTGTGACAATTGGCACCCCTGCCGCAGCCCCCGCCCCAAGCTCACCTCGGACCCAACCCACAACCTCCGCCCCAAACCCCTGCCGTAACAGCACCGCCTGCAGCATATCCTTATCAACACTATCATAAGCTTTTTCCCAATCTAAACCTAATAAAGATAAAAGATAAGATTTCTTCGGATTTTTAACCTCGGAGGGTTAGCAACCCAGGATAACCCAAGAAAGTCAGTGCATCATCGAGGACTGTCTGTCTTATTTCCATTGGGGTCCTTAATGTTGTCCCCCAGGATGCAACCCACACCAGTCGACTAACAACCCGGGTACCTATTTGCTGCTAGGTGAACATGACAACAGGTGTAAGGAAACACGTCGAAATGTTTCCACCGCCGGGAATCGAGCCTCCAGCTATTCTGCCCTCCACCCATACTATCCTACCACCACCCCCCTCTTCCCAGGCTTTTAACTTGAAGGAGCTGGTCTCGCGAATACCCACCATCACCCCACCCTTGAAATTCCCCGAGTTCCCGGTATAACACATATATCCTTTCAAACACAAATCCCTATCACACCTATAGTTATGCTCTTGGAGAAAGCATACATTGACATTCAACCGTCTGAGCGTCACCTCAATCCATCTCCTCCGAACTTCCGACCGGAGCCCATTCTCATTCAAGTTGAAACACCTGAAAAGGCCAATGGGGGTTTGCCACTTTGGCGCACAGATCCTAGCACACCTGGCACAGAGGCCCCACTATGTGCCCTCCCTCCTATCACCCCTACTCCACCATTTCTCCCTTGGGACACAACCTTCTTCCCCTTAACGACATCCTTCCAAGCCATTTTACAAGACCTTTGGCCCGGGGTTATGACATCATCCTCAGCAGCCCCACTGGGCCGCTTGCGGAATGCTCCCTATTACGATCAGGGCTTCATTTATTAGCCTGTTTTGCCCCGTCGTAACAAGTTATTTAATTAAGCTTTGATTGTTTCATCGTTAGAGAAAATCATTATAGTATTAGGGTAATTTTTAGGAGATTGATCCAAGCAAGTAAAATTTGAGAAATTTAATATAAAGGAATTCATATAATTATTCAGTATATGGTATAAAGTTATCTCTATTGTAGTATAATACATCATGATAAACTTTATCCAAAAACAGTCGACATATGACTTTACTTGTTTCTGTACAATAATCATACTCAATGACATGAGTTTTATACAAATAATAATTTACATTAAAGTTTCGCAATACAATAACTGAGACTATTGCCTCAATAAAGGTAGGGAAGTATAAAATATCAATTGAAACATCAAATACATTTTCTTGAGACAATAATTCAGAATACCGACCAAAGCTCGGCTAATACAAGCTATCACCCTAAGTCGTGGATGAATAGACAATTTTCAACCCATACTAGAGACTTAACAAACCGTCTTATAGGTTGAATAACTTCCCAAGACTACTCCAAAGAGCGTATGACTACTCTTGTGAAAGACAGTGAACCTACTCCTGGTCAGGAGTGGATGTGTGAACCTACTCCCTGTTGGGAGGGTGTGTGAACCTACTGCCTGTTGGGAGAGGGTGTGTGAACCTACTGCCGATCGTCAATGTTTGATGAAACGACGTCATGTAGGTCACGTGACTGAGGGAGGGGAGACCGGCCACTACCTGAACAGGTAACCGGCAGTATGACTAGTGGTCTCACACTACATGAACACCACAGTAAAATGTAACATCCTACCTACAACATACCTAAATCAAATAATAGTATAAAGTAAGACATTTTCGTTTTAGCTAATAACGGAAATATCTCCAATATACCATTGTGATAAAAATACACACAATATAAAATATTGGTCAAGGGTATACCCGTAACACTCCCACACATTCCATATCCCCAAGACCTTACTCCCTATGCACCTCCACCTCAGGCATGGAACCAACAATGTCCTCCACTGGACCAATCTCACACTCAGGACTCATCGGAACACCAGGTGAGTCCTTGTCCAGACTCAAAACATCCGCGGGAGACGGGTTCTCAAGGAGGCTCTGAATGGCCTCAAAACAGTGTCTCGGCAACTCAGAGACCACCTCTAACAAGTCACCCACCATGACAACCTGAGGACAATCCTTCACCCCTTCCTGCAGCTCTGGGGTCAAAGTCAGGACAGCCTCCTCAGCAGCATCAACAGCCTCACTCCAACTATGAGGGACATCCTCAGTATCAAGAACTGCGTCCACCACACTCCTCTTGGTCTTCTCTCTCGGGTCCACCTCGGAACGAGATACCCCATCATCCCGACGTCCAGGTTGCCACTCCCTGCGTTGATCACACGAAGCTGCAACATGCCCCGGGGCATCACATAGCGGGCATGTCCTTACCTGTCTGGCATACTAGACATATACTTGGGTACGAAACTCTTGCATCTGGACATATGATGGGATAGGCCTCCTCAAAGTCATTTTGAGGGAGTATGTACCATCCGGCATTCCAGCATAAGTACCCTGCTGCCACCTAACAACATTGGCTACGTGGATTGTCCCAAACTGGCCAAACACTCGCCAAACATCAAATTCAGCTGCCTCAAATGGAATATTCTTCACATGAATTCATGAGTAATGCGCCGACATGTCACGCATACGCACCTCCAATTCCGAATTGATGACCATAGTCTTCTCTTGAAACTAGTCCACCATTGCTTCATACACACTGGTGGAGTTGAACTTGATGAAGAATCTGGCATACCCATTCAAGGAGATACCATATATGGCCTCAGTCGGGACTCCAAAGGTGTCACGGATAACCAATGGCAAGATGACCTTAGCGTTGTCAGGATACACGCAGACAGTGTTGACACGGCGCCGGTAAGTATCCGCCATTGTGGTGAAAACAAAACTTCACCTAACCTCCACCAGGGGGACGACTGAGCTCACCCGTGCACCACCAAGTCTGGGGAGCGACTTACACTGTAAGTTGATAGAGGCGAATGGCTAAGTTCAAATGCAAGGAAGAGGGGTAGGTGATAAGGGGTGGCAGAGGCTGGAAAATTATTCTTACAACACTGTAGCTGCTTTCCAATGGTATGAGTTTTTATGATGCCTTATCAGTCAGGTGAAATGGGTAAGCCTGTGTTAATTAGGCCAAGAGCCTCCCCCCCCCCACTCACACGTCCGCTCCCCTTAGCCACTCAGTCGAGACTTTTTTTTTTACACATGGTTTGACAAGGTTAGGTTATTGATCCCTAACTTTATTGACAAGCTATTGACAAGTTAAGGATTCCAAACTTTGTTGACAATGTAAGAGCTGTTATTTTCATCAGCTCATTTGAAAGTATTTTTATTGTTACGAAACATACAAGTAAGGAAGAGCCATCTGTGGGTCAGCATTTTCATTTGATCAACTGACTTTATCTCGTTGATATCATTATGCTGTACGAATGTGTTCCAGACTTGAGTCATCCTGGGGATAAATGATCTCAGATGAAGTGATGTTCTGGAGAAGAGTACAGCTAGAGTGAAGTTGCTGCTTTCTGCCCGTCTTGTGGTATAGAAGCTTGCTTCTCGCTGTCCTCGAAGTGGAGCCAAGTGTGGTACTTTGACAGTGTTGGCCTTGTACATAACAGTAAGGCCGCCCACATCCCTCCTGTGTTGAAGGCTCTGCTGAAATGACAGATCTATCCAGGATGGGTCCAGGCGAGAGATGAGACGTCTTGCTCTATTCTCTAGTCTGCCAAGCAGTCGCAGATGAGAGGGGAGGCAGGCAAACCAAGAAAGTGGAGCATACTCAAGGTGTGAGCATACTTGTGCCTCATACAGAATCTTGCAATCCCTACTGTCAAGCAGATGCGAGATATGTCGAAGTGCTGTAACCTTCCTGGCTGCCTTGTTTGCAAGATTTACAACGTGTTTCTTCATGGTCAGTTTCGAGTCAAATTTCACACCAAGGATATCAACTTCTCCAAGTACCAACACTCTCCCATTCATACTTACTACTGCTCCGGCATTACCATCATGGTGCCTAGAGACCATCATCATTTGTGTTTTCTCAGGTGCAAATGTTACCTGCCATTGGTTTCCCCAAGCTGATATAGCTCTTAGCTTGTGATTGATGTAGCTTAAAGCAGCTGGCATTTCTTCTCTTGGATAAGTGAATGTCAGAGTACAGTCGTCTGCATATGCATGGGATTCTGGGACGAGATGAAGAAGGTCATTGAAGTAGACATTCCATAACAATGGTCCCAGCACACTTCCTTGGGGAACACTTGCCCCAATAGGATGTCTTGCTGATTCTGTTCCATTGAGAACTACCCTTAGAGATCTACCATGAAGGTAATCACTGAGGAGACATAGTGTAGAGCCTGCAATTTCCAGTGCTTGCAGTTTTTCCAAGAGGCCCTGGTGCCACACTCAGTCGAAAACACCAAAAATGTCCAGTGCTACAACACAGCTGACTTTGGATTCGTCCAGTGACTGGTGCCATTTAGTGGTGATGTTTAACAACAAATCAGCAGCAGAGTAATCTTTCCTGAAGCCATATTGACGGTCACAAAGTAGTGAGTGGTAGTCAAAAAACTGTCATTTGTCTTGAGATTATTGTCTCAAGGATCTTGCCAGTGATTGACAGGAGTGACACTGGTTTGTAGTTGCTGATTTCTGCTCTGCTCTTCTTTTTGTTAACAGTGACTACATTTGCCTCTTTCCACTGAGAAGGTCATTTACACTATACTAGGCAGTGCTGAAAGATGCGAGTTAGGGGTACTGCTAGCTGGTCTGCACATCTCAGCAACCTTAGACTCAACTTGTCTGGGCCCACAGCCTTTTCTTGGTCAAGCGATTTAAGAAGATGCACCTCCTCCTGCCTTATTGTCACCACTGACAGTTTTGACACAGTTCTTGCAGCTAGCCAAGGAGGGTCCCTTGCTGGATCAGGAACTTGCATTTTGGTATCAAAGTGTTCGGCAAAGAGGTCCGCTTTCTCTTGACTACTAGTAAAGGTGGTCCCATCTTGTCGATTTAGAGGTGGAATAAGTTCATCAGGCAGATAACCTTGTCTGTCCTTGACCAGGGACCACCAGGTTTTGGCGCCTACTCTATCTGATGCTAGCTTTCTTTTTTTGACCACCTCTCATTAAGCGATGGCCCACTTTTGAACTTCACCCATATGCCTACAGGCTTGCCTGTACAAGTTCCTGTTATAAGTATTAAGATGTCTCTTATACCTCCGCTACGTCTTGTACTTAACAGTAGCAGCCTCTCTACAACGAAAGCCAAACCGAGGTTGATCTGTAGGCTACGTCACATACTGCCGGTGAGGGATGTGTTCTTGTTGTAGATTAAGGATGTGTCCTGTGGAAATTTTTTAACAGCAGTAGAAACAGAAAGCCTTCAAGAGAAATTGGATCACCCGCTTTCCCTTCTTTAGATCAAGGTTGATTACCTCCCATTCCTCTGACATTTATATATTTAACATCTGCCAAAAAATACAGTATAAGACAACTCTTGTGATAAACTTAGTGATGTGGAGCCTCGTGAGTTATTTATGAGATATTGATAATGCTCTCAGTAAGGAAGCCACCAGTGAGTTATGACAAAGTTTGATATCCTTCATCTTAATATGATAATAGTATACACTACTGTTATACAGTGTGCTGCTGTAAAATATTTTATAAAAAACGCTCCATACATAATGTCATTTTCCGAGTTAGTACTGGAAACGAACGCGTTTTATTCCTGTCAAGGCAGAGTGGCCAGTACAGGAGCAGATGAGGTGTTTAGTAAAGTACGAGACAGGTGGTGACGGGTGGTGACGGGCGGTGACGGGGTGAAGTCACCATGTTTGGGTAGTAGTGTGAGTAGGTAATTTTGGTAATTTTTATTTAGTGTATACTATTTTGTTAGGTTTAAGTGCTCTTATTTATTTGTAAGGTCCTACTATGCAGAGGCCTGTTTATGCGAGAGTACTGTATTGTGTTTTTGCCTGCTGTTAACTAGTCTACCAGGCAGAAGTGAGGGAAGGGGTGTCATGAAGCCTCCCCGTTTATTTATTTTGTTTAACACATTAGTAGCAGTGTGCTAGTGAGCTAATGTGAACTGGAGTTAAGGTGATGTTGTAGTGGAGTTGATTGTAAGTTGTATTTAAGTTACTATTAATATATGTATGTTTTTATATAGGTGAGTTTATATTTCCTTCCTTCCTAATTATTATTAATATTTAATATACGAGTACATGCTGGCCCAAGGGTCGCTGTGTTTATTAGTGTAATTTAAATGCCCCTAGACAGCAGTGTGAGCAGCCTTTAGGAGCCACGACCTTTTTATTTAAGTTACGATATCGAAGTCGTAACAACTACACACTAGTAAGATGTACAACAGATACGTCTAACAGGAAAGGTTGGTAGATGGATCTATAATTTCTTAACAAATAGAACACAAAGAGTAGTAGTCAACAGAGTAAAGTCTGAGGCAGCTACGGTGAAAAGCTCTGTTCCACAAGGCACAGTACTTGCTACCATCTTGTTCCTCATCCTCATATCGGACATAGACAGGGATATTATCCACAGCGCCGTGTCTTCCTTTGCAAATGACACCCGAATTTACATGACAGTGTCCACCATTGAAGACTGCAAAATTCCAGGCGGGCTCCAGAAAACAAATGTAGTTTAATGATGAGAAAATTCAATTACACAGATATGGAAAACGTGAGGAAATTAAAACTAGATCGGAGTATAAAACAAATTCCAACCACACAATAGAGCGGAAAACTAATGCCAAAGACCTGGGAGTGATCATGTCAGAAGATCTCACCTT
Source organism: Cherax destructor (assembly GCA_009830355.1). Taxonomy (NCBI): domain Eukaryota; kingdom Metazoa; phylum Arthropoda; class Malacostraca; order Decapoda; family Parastacidae; genus Cherax; species Cherax destructor. The sequence goes on from WNWK01007916.1 coordinate 45,672, forward strand.
CAAGGACCATAACATTGTATCAATCGCATCTCCTAAAAAAATGACAGGATGGATAATGAGAACCTTCAAAACCAGGGATGCCAAGCCCATGTTGACACTTTTCAGGTCGCTTGTTCTATCTAGGCTGGAATATTGCTGCACACTAACTGCACCTTTCAAGGCAGGTGAAATTGCTGACCTAGAAAATGTACAGAGAACCTTCACAGCACGCATAACTGTGATAAACCACCTGTACTCCCTGGAACGCAGGAGGGAGAGATACATGATTATTTACACTAAGTACCAAACTTGCACACGAAAATCACTCCCCATGAAAGGAAAAGACTCGGCAGACGATGCAACATCCCCCCAATGAAAAGCAGGAGTGCCACTAGCACGTTAAGAGACAACACATTAAATGTCAGGGGCCCAAGACTGGTCAACTGCCTCCCAGCATACATCAGGGGGATTACCAATAGACCCCTGGCTGTCTTCAAGCAGGCACTGGACAAGCACCTAAAGTTAGTACCTGACCAGCCGGGCTGTGGTTCATACGTTGGGTTGCGTGCGGCCAACAGTAACAACCTGGTTGATCAGGCCCTGATCCACTATGAGGCATGGTTACAGACCGAACCACGGGGGCGTTGACCCTCGGAACCCTTTCTAGGTATACTACAGGTATACTGTGTGACTACTTTATCTACTCTGAGGAACTGACAACTGTGTGACTGAGACTGAATTGTCCATAGAACGTTCCTTTGTTATCCCAAGTAAAGTTCAGAATATAACTTGTACCTCATTACTGTGCAATAAATAGTGCCAGTTTTTATTTGTTTGTTACATTCCACTTGCGAGATCATGGTGTAATTTCTTACCCTGCAGCGCTCATACTAGCTTAACTTTATTGTTCCACAGTGTTTCTTTCTTTTCTACTTTCTTGTGCAGTAAGTTCCATCATCTGGACTCGTACTTTGTACGAGTGGGCTCACAGTGAGCCACTGTGGTCGTACATATTGTTAATTCACGGAAAATAAACCAGAAAATTAAGCATAGGCATCACCAATGTTGTTCAAAAGAGTATCTCGTCTCCTTTCACCCACTATTACAATTTTGTTCAACAAAATCGTTATAATACACAAATACACATAGAAGAGAGGAACTTACGACGACGTTTCGGTCCGACTTGGATCATTTACAAAGTTACACTAACAAAAAGAGAGAAGGAGGGAGTATATAGACCAGCAGACAGGGACGGGACAAGAGAAGTATTAGAAAAGGAGGAAGAAAGGTAGTGGTATAACTGGAGTATACCTGGAGAGGGTTTCGGGGGTCAACGTCCCAGCGGCCCGGTTTGTGACCAGGCCTCATAGTGGATCAGGGCTTGATCAACCAGGCTGTTACTGTTGGCCGCATTCAAACCGACGTATGAACCACAGCCCGGCTGGTCAGGTACTGACTTTAGGTGCTTGTCCAGTGCCTGCTTGAAGACAACCAGGGGTCTATTGGTAATCCCCCTTATGTACGCTTGGAGGCAGTTGAACAGTCTTGGGCCCCTGACACTTATTGTGTTGTCTCTCAACGTGCTAGTGGCACCCCTGCTCTTCATTGGGGGGAATGTTGCATCGTCTGCCGAGTCTTTTGCTTTCATAATCCCTCTAGGATTTTCCAAGTGTATATGATCATGTATCTCTCCCGCCTGCGTTCTAGGGAGTACAGGGTGAGGAATTTCAAGCGTTCCCAGTAATTGAGGTGGTTTATCGCAGTTATGTGTGCTGTGAAGGTTCTCTGCACATTTTCTAGGTCAGCAATTTCACCTGCCTTGAAAGGTGCTGTTAGTGTGCAGCAATATTCCAGCCTAGATAGAACAAGCGACCTGAAGAGTGTCATCATGGGCTTGGCATCCCTAGTTTTGAAGGTTCTCATTATCCATCCTGTCATTTTTCTAGCAGATGTGATTGATACAATGTTATATAGTCTTTGAAGGTGAGATCTTCCGATATGTTCACTCCCAGGTCTTTCAGATTAGTTTTTCGCTCTATTGTGTGTTTGGAATTTGTTTTATACTCCGATGTAGTTTTAATTTCCTCCATGTTCTCCATATTGTTTTCTGCAGCCCATTTAAAGATTTGGTTGATGTCTGCTTGAAGTTTTGCAGAGTCTTCAACGGTGGACACTGTCATGCAAATTCGGGTGTCATCTGCAAAGGAAGACACGGCACTGTGGTTAATATCCCTGTCTATGTCATATATGAGGATGAAGAACAAGATGGGAGCGAGTACTGTGCCTTGTGGAACAGAGCTTTTCACAGTAGCCGCCTCAGACTTTACTCTGTTGACTACTACTCATTGTGTTCTATTTGTTAGGAAATTATAAATCCATCTACCAACTTTTCCTGTTATTCCTTTATCACGCATTTTGTGCTCTATTACACCATGGTCACACTTGTCAAGTGTATATTACATCTGCATTTCGTTTGTCTTCTAGAGCATCCAGGACCTTGTCATAGTGGTCCAGTAGTTGAGACAGACAGGATCGACCTGTTCTAAACCCATGTTGCCCTGGGTTGTGTAATTGATGGTTATCTAGATGGGTGGCGATCTTACTTCTTAGAACCCTTTCAAAGATTTTGATGATATGCGACGTTAGCGCTATCAGTCTGTAGTTCTTTGCTATTGCTTTACTGCCACCTTTGTGGAGTGGGGCTATGTTTGTTGTTTTTAGTAACTTCGGGACGATCCCAGTGTCCATGGTCCCTCTCCATAGGATGTTAAAAGCATGTGATAGGGGCTTCTTGCAGTTCTTGATGAACACGGAGTTCCATGAGTCTGGGCCTGGAGCGGAGTGCATGGGCATGTCATTTATTGCCTTTTCAAAGTCATTTGGCGTCAGTATAATATCAGATAGGTTTGCGTCTACCAAATTCTGTGTCTCTCTCATAAAAAAATAATTTAGGTCTTCGACTCTCAGTCTGGTTAGCGGCTCGCTAAAAATGATTCATATTGGGACTTGGGTAGCTCACTTATTTCCTTGCTGTCATCTATGTAGTACCAAGTAGGAGCCCAATGGTGGTAGAGGTAGTACTAGTAGTAGTGGAGTCAGTCAAAGACTAAGAAAGAGGAGCACTGAAAGGGAGCTAGGGGCCCAGAAAGGGTAGGAACGAGAACATAAAGGGGAGGAAATAATAATAATGGATCAAATACCAAAGGCAGAAGAAAGAAAACCCAATGGAGACAGAGGAAAGAGGAAAAGGGAGAAGGGGAAAAAAAGAGAGAATCAGGTTAAGTCACGGGTATTTTGAAGTTTGGGGCATTTTACACTGTACCTGGGTCTGAGACCAGGCCTCACGGTGGATCAGGGTCTGATCAACCAGGCTGTTACTGCTAGCCACACTCAAACTGACATACGAACCACAGCCTGGTTGGTCAGGTACTGACTTTAGGTGCCTGTCCAGTGCCTTCTTGAAGACAGCCAGGGGTCTATTGGTAATCCCCCTTATGTATGCTAGGAGGCAGTTGAACAATCTTGAACCCTGGACACTTATTGTGCTGTCTCTCAGTGTACTCGTGGCACCTCTGCTTTTCATCAGGGAAATGTTGCATCTCCTGCCGAGTCTTTTGCTTTCATAGGGAGTGATTTTCTTGTGCAGGTTTAGTAACAATCCCTCCAGGACCTTCCAAGTGTATATTATCATGTATCTCTCTCGCCTGCGTTCCAGGGAATACAGATCAAGGACCTTCAACCGTTCCCAGCAAGCGCCTTATTCTTTCCAACTTTTTTAATGTTCTTCCTTCTTTTAAACCTCTCTTTCGTTCTTATGAGGTTGTTCTTATTGCCACCAGGCGTCGTAAGAATCAACTTCGCTTTCTACGTGACTGTCTTGCTGAGCAAGTTCTACCACCTTCCTTCTCCCATTTTCTGAAACCCAACCCACTGGGCACTCCCTTTCCTGATCATGCCCGTCTCCTACTCCAACAGCTCATTATTTCTACTAAGTCTCAGGTTGAAGATGCCTTCTTTACTCTCCGTCAGCGTCAACATGCTCTCTTTGCTTCTCTTCCACAACATCTCTGTAACCTTCTCACTACCGTCGCTTTTAACACTGATCGCCTGAATTCACAAATTCATTCTTCTAAACTACAGAACAAACTTCAACGTCTCATCTCAGATAGTCCTTGGTCTAAATTCTCCCTTACCGACTGTTACTAAACTGTCTTCTGTCACACTGTTTGTACAGTAGACATATCGTATATCGCACCAGACGATAATTATGGTAGGAGTCTAGTAACATTATTGAATGGTATAGTAGGCTGACTTTAATCCATTATCATAACATGCAAACATTTCCTAATTAATATTTACATATATTAGGAATTTTGCTTCAAACTTCTAGGAAGAAGGAAACTCCTAGTTATCCAGGCAGTGTATGGCAGTATATGTGCAGTCAGTGTCTACCTTGATTACCACCTTAACACCTCAAACTCTGAGGTTTTAAAGCCAATTGGTTTCAACCCTTCAACGTTGTTACGTTCATAATGCAAATTGTGAGCTGCATCAAACTTAATGTGTTGGTGTATTTTTGAATATTGGTCTCTGAGATAACAAGAGAATGCCTCTTCAGTTTAGCCTCAAAGTTAGTGTTTCTTAATGGAAGGTTTGAAATTGTTTCGGTTTTTTTTTTCATGTTCGAATTTTCCATGTGATGACTTGTGAATGCCTCTTCTAATTCGTGTCGAGTCTTTAATGCTAATATTTAACAGCTTTGCAAACATATGTGGTATTGCCATCTGGTGTAGTGACGTAACAGTGGCAGAAGTACAGCAATACTGGCATTCCCCGCGCAGCCTTTGTACTGTGCGGACGTGGTGCTCTGCCTCTGGTGGCAAGTGGTAGCACTTATATTTTCCACAACATGGCTGAATCAAGCAGACGCCGTATCAACACTGTGTGTTTGGAGTTGGTGAAGGGGACATTGCAACCTGAAACGGTGTCTACGATGTTGCAACGAATCCTGCGGGATGTTTATCATTTAGACATCGGAGACCTGTATGGAGTGGCGTTAAATGGAATGAGCAGTGTTTATCAAGTTGTCATCGACTCAGGAGTACGAGCGCTTGGTTGACACTTATAACGATCGGGTCTATGCAGTTTCCAGCAGTATGGAGGTACGACTGAGGGACGTTTCACGCACTTACACATGGATTAAAGTGCGTAACGTTCCATTTGAATCGGACTCTGTGGATTTGATGGACGTTTTCAAGGATTACGGTATCGTCCATGCAGCGAATGTTGGAAAATGGCGAGAGGGGCCTTTTGAGGGCCTCCTAGAGGGCTCTTACTCGCTGAAAATGACCATCAGGCGTCCCATCCCGTCGTATGTTGTACTACCGGAATTCAGGACACAAGTGTATGTTACGTATGCAGGGCAAAGGAGGACGTGTCGTGTGTGTGCAGCATATGATCATATGGCGGCGGAGTGTCCTCGGAGGGTACAACAGCGTGTGGTGACACAGATGAACAATGATCTACTGGGAGAGGAGGGTCCTGAGAAGTCAAAGGGAGGACCTGCTCATGGTGCGAAGAAATGGAGTGAAATTGTGGAGAATAGTATGGATACCTGTCGAACGCTACCTGTGGAGGCATTGGTGGGTCAATCACAGGTGACAGTGGTGGATCAACCACAGGTGACAGTGGTGGATCAACCACAGGTGTCAGTGGTGGATCAACCACAGGAAACAGTGGTGGAGGACATTCCAGAGGTGGTTAGCCCATGCCTGTCTTTGGGGGAACTGGGGCATCTGTTGGATGAGGCCTTACCGGTGCTTAGTGAAGAAGGTAGCCCTGTGACTAAGGAGAGTATGAGGTGTGAGGCAGTGATGGGTGCTAGTGAAAATGTTAACGAGAAGGGGAGTGTTATTGTCATAGCGGATGTGCATGAGTGTGCAAAAGGTAATGATGATAGTGATAATGGTATGGAATATGCAAGTGAATCAAGGAAAAGGTCTGTAGCCTCTTCGGATGGGGAGGACATTTTAACACCAGCACAGAGGTCTTGTAAAAAAACCTTGGTGGTTGCGTCACAGACAGGGAAAGGAGGGGTTGCCTATAAAGACCGAGTAAAAGGGGAAAAGGGAGGGAAGTGTGGGGCTAGAGTAGGGAACAGAGAACCCTGTGGTGATGCAACAACAAAGAAGACGAGGCAAATCCACAATAGTCTTTTCAGGAGTTTAACTATTAATGTTAATGGTATGAGGATGAAATTAAGAGGAAGTGGGTAGGGGTGACCTTAAGACGTTTTGATATACAAGTGGGTTTTCTGCAGGAACATAACTTTAAGATTGGTAGAGACTTGCGTGTGGAGGGGTATGATGTGTTTGCTGGTTCAACTAGGAGATTAAAGGGGGGGTTGCAATAGTCATACAGGTGTCTAGCCCTTTTCAGTTGATGGCTTGGGAGGAGAGTGGGGATGGCAGGATTGTAAGGGTAGATGGGGAATGGGGAGGTATAAGGGTTAGCTTTGTTGGTGTATATATGCCAGCAGAGTCTAATAGAAAAATAAAAGAAGACTTTGTGAATGATCATCTAGTATATGCTTTGCGGGGACTACCAGGAGTGGTGGTTGTGGGGGGGGATTGGAACTGTATCATAAGGGGTAAGGATGCGGAACCTCGGGGAGCTGGATGTGTATTGGGAGTATTGAGAGACGTATTGAATGGAGTGGGTTTAAAGGATGTGGTGAGAGGAGGAGGGCTAGTAGAGAATACCTTCTTTAGACGAGATTATGCTGCTAGGCTGGATAGGATTTATACAACAGATCAGGTTAGGGTAGTGGGGATTAATATCATAGATGTGGGATTTTCGGATCATAGAGGAGTTATGGTGGATGCAACATGGGAAGGAGCGGTAAAATGGTTTAAGGGGTATTGGAAATTAAATGGTAAATTGTTGCGTGTGGAGGGCCAACAAGAATCTTTTGCACATTGGTGGAGTGAGCTATGGAGGCAGGGGAAAAAACTGAGGGACGATAGTGAGGCTTTTTTGAATTGGTGGGAAAGGGTAGCTAAAGAAGGAATTCAAAGGTTCTATAGGAGGTTGGGCAGGGAGGAGGTGTGCTGGTCTTATGGGTTGCAGAAATACGTGGAGGGATTATTGGGAGAGTGTTATGGGAGACAGGGAACATCTGCTTTACAGGAAATTTGGGTTTTAAAGGATAAGTTGCGTAGTATTCAGAATGAGCGTTTTGATGTCTGTCGTATGCAAGCAGGGATAGATGATGTTTTATGGGGAGATAGACCATCAAAATATGTGTTAAATAAGTGCAGAAAAAAAGGGAGGGTATGACAATTTCATGTGTGGAAGTGGGGGAAGATATGGGTGGCTATGTGAAGGGGCAGAGATTACGTACTACAGAAGCGATAAGTATATATGCGGATAAATGGTTTAAAAAGTATTGGAGTTGTGGACGGGTGAGTGAGCATGAGAGGGACATTGTATTAGAAGGGATAGTGAAAAGAGTGGGGGATGGTGATAGAGCAAGTATGGAAGGACCTGTTAGTGAAGAGGAGGTATGGGAGGCTGTGAATGGTTTAAGTGAAGGAAAGGCTCCTGGGTTAGATGGAATAATTAATGAATTTTATAAGGTACATTGGGGGGCTCTAAAGGAATGTTTAGTTTCATTGTTTAATATAATGAAAAGGGAGGGTCGTATAGGGATAGGGCAAGATACTGGGGTGGTGGTTTTAGTCAAGAAAAGAGGTAAAAAGGAAACTCTGGATAACTTTCGGCCATTGGCATTAATGAATGCCGATTACAACATTTTTGCTAAGTTATTGGCTAATAGATTGAAAAAAGTATTGGGTAGGGTTATAGAGAAGGGGCAGTGTGGAATTCCCGGGAGAAGCATGATACAAGGACACGAATGCATTAGAGAATTTATAGAGGATGGGACTGAGGGGGGGTCTTAGCAATTGATTGGCAAAGGGCGTACGATAGTGTTGAAAGGGGGACATTGTATGAGATCATGAGGAGACAGGGTTTTGGAGAGGATGTAGTGGGATGGGTAGAGGCTGTGTATAGGGAGGCGGGTCTGAAAGTACGTGTGAATGGTAAAATGGGAGACAGGATAAGTATGGACAGAGGTTTGCGACAGGGATGTCCACTGTCGCAGTGTTTATTTGCGTGTATGCAGGATCCGTTCTATAGATTGGTAGGGTTTGACATAGATAGCGTGAGGAGGGATCATACATTGAATAGAGGTGGGGTGCAAAAAATCATAGGGTATGTAGATGACACGACTGTGCTTGTAAGTAGTGAGGAGGGTTTACGTAATGTGGGACGTATGATTGAAGTGTTTGGAGGGGCTACTGGTATGAGAGTGAATTGTGCCAAATCAAAGTTATTGGAAGTGGGTGGCTGGGTGGGGGGGGGGGGCATGGGGGAAAGGCATGGATGGTTAATGGTTGATGAAATTCAGATATGTGGAGTAATATATTTAAATACTGTAAGTGATTCCTGTAGTGTTAATTCAGAGAAAGTGGTGCAAAAAGCTTTAAGTAGGATAAAAGGGTGGAGGCCGGGAGATCTTACATTGCAACAAAGGGTAGTGGCGGTCAATACACTTGTGTATAGTAAACTGTGGCACGTAGCGGTGGTTTTTCCATTGTTGCAAGCGGATATTAGAAAACTTGAGGTGAGAGTAATGAGATACATTTGGGCGTACGGTCGGCCGTGGCTGAGGAAGGAAATAGTTAGGAACAGGGTGGATAGGGGAGGCCTGGGGCTGATTGGGTTGGAGAGACGATTATTCAGTCTGTATGTTAAAAGATGTGTTGTACGTTGGGGTGGAATGGCAGAGGGACGAGTAGGTATAATGGCGAACGATCTGGGTAGATGGTGGGGAGGGAGGGATTTACGGCTGGGTTGGGATATTTTGCGGCAGATGATGGTAGTGAAGACTTCTCATAGATGGACTGCAAGTGAGATTGAAATAATGGGATGGGGTAGGAATGTTATCGAGGGTGTGAGTGAATATCCTATGTATGATTGGTATCATGTTTGGAAAGGGTTTAAAGATTTAAAGTTGAGATCGAGGGATAGGGAATTAATGTATAGGTTTTTGCATGGGGTGGTAGCATCAAAGGAGGTTTTATTCAAAATGGGAATTATAAAGGACGGAAGATGTGAAAGGTGTGGTTATCAGGAGACTGGAATGCATGTGATTTATTTTTGTGAAAGTTTAGGAATGGTGAGGGAATGGATGGGTGGTGTTTTGCGAAATATGGGGGGAGGGATAGGGTCTTACGGGCTATAAGTCTGGATTTGGGTGGAGTTGGGAAGAGCACGAGAAGGGCTTTAATGTATGTAATGGTTGATTTTGTGTGTGAATCATGGAGGGTAAGGAGGTTGGGGCACGAAACGCATTAGGGCAATAGCTGCGGCTATGCTTAGGACTAGAAATAGGAATAGGTGGGTGTATGGGAGACGATATGAAGAATTGTTCTCTAGGGAGTATAGAGATATGACTTTGCAGGTGTTATTGGGGGGTGAGGATGCAGGAAATGGCTAGACACCGGAGAGGCGGGGATTTCTTTATGTTTAAGTGTAATGTCAGTGGGAGGATTATTGTGGGAGGGGAAGTTAAAGAGCGAGTGATTGAGTGGGGGGGTTAAGCAGTGGGAGTGAGTATGGGGTTGACGGATGACGCATTAATATTGAAGGGTTGACTTAATGTACAATAGGATAGAAATAGATGAGTGCGTCAGGAAAGAATGGATTTAATAGAACGTTGTGACTGACTTAAAGACTAATACATCTGGGGAATTTTGTGGGTTTGCCTTGTATTGTGGTCACTGTGGAGGCCAAGGATGTGGTGTTGTGCACAGTTTCTAAAATGAACGGAATTTTAAGTTTAAATGTAGATCAGTGATGTACACGCAAAATTTAGTCATTCTTGTCTTAACGTGGATTGCACGAGGGTGAGAATGAAGAGTGAATGGTGAGTTGGTGAATGGTGATAGGTTTTGGAAATGAGCTAGAGTATGGAGCTCCAGTAAATGGATACATCCATTGTGATTGTAGTATTGTTTTTTGTTGTTTGGGTTAACTTATTTTATTACTATGCAGTACTGATATGTATCATTTTTTTTTTAATGTTAAGAGAAAGTCAGTAGAGTTTGAGAGTTGGAACAATGATGGTCAGAATTTCTGGAATTCAAACTATGACGTATTGGATAGTTAAGAGTATATTACTTGTACTTTCATGAGTATTTACATGTAATAATTAGTTCAGTTTTTTCCAGTAGACTGTATAAGTGGATGTTAGTAAGGTCATAGGTATGTATAATAATTATTTACCCGATGGGGTATATTTATTGCCATTCTAGGCTGTTAAGTTTAATTTTGTTTACAACATAAAGTTCTCTATGTTGCTAAGTTGGAGTTTATGATGATTTTGACGTAAAATATTGCATAGATAAGCTGCTGGATATAGTTTCATCTTAGGTTTGAAATTGAGATAATACAATTTTAAGGATACTAATGTATATCATGTACTTTACTTATTATGTTTTACTTGTGGTATAGTAATACCGTGATTTAATGCATTTGTGACTTAAGAAATTGTACTTTTTAAATAAAAAAAAAAAAAAAAATACTGGCATAACTTTCTCTAGTCCCGCACCCAACAAAATATATATAGTTATATTTGAAGTTAGATTTGTGTGTTGAATATCATGGACAGTTTGTTCACAAAATGATGGGAGAGAATACAAAAAAAAATCAAGATAAATCTCAAAATTTCATTTATAAATTTATTTATAGGAGCTCAAATTCAACATAAGTTTGCATGAGGACTGCACTTACAAGAACGTCAGCTGGGATTTCTCCCTCCACTCTCACCGGGAGAGGGAACCTGACGAGGTCGACAAGTGAAGTATCCTTCCTCAGGGGAAATTCTCGACTATGCAAGTTACCGACAAGGACTTGCAACTTGCCACGACGCACAGTGTGCAAGGACGGCTCAAGGGAGAGGCCCTTGACTCTGCATGTGTCGTTGTCGACTAGCACATGATCTCCTTCGAAAGCTCTTGTCACATACACCGTAACAGGAGTGAGCGAATTAGCCGACAAAGTGACATCATACTTTGTACAGGCAGTAACTCTGCTCGCTGATGCCATGACACGAGTCAGACAGTCGCCTGCCGACAGGGAGACTGCGGCTTGACAACGGTCATCCTCTACAACAGCGCGAGAGTTAGAGTGATGGTCAGAATGGGCGTCCCCAGACTGGGTTTCACTGATAACTGAGCGTTGATGGTCAGGAGGTGACGAGATACGAGCTCTCTTATGAGGTTGGTCAGGACAAGAGGCCGACCTCACGGAGGGTGCGCGACGGAAACCGCGGGTTTCCAATGATTCCAAGCACTGGATGTACTCAGAGACGGAGTGGCAGGTAGTGGAACCCAAGCGCACACCCCAGAAGGGTGCGTCCACTCCGTCAAAATCCGCTTTCCACTTAGCTGGATCTAAGCGGATCTTAAGGTCTGCCATGGTCTTGAAACCGATGAGTAAATCGCCTGGGAAGACGATGTCATCAACAACTAAGAACTTTGCTGACCACTTGTGATCATGGATCGCAAATTCTAAGGTTGTACAACCACGGACCGTGAGAGGGCTACCTGAAACGCCTCGCAATGTCTGAATAGCAGACGGCTCGGTCAGCATGGCTGCATGGAGACCAATGTCACAGAAGAGGGTGGAACGGACAATGGTAACCACCGAACCTGTATCAAGGAAAAGCTGAATAGGCTTCCGATGAAGTGTGGACTCTACAAGAGGTCCACACGGGCTGTCATACCTACCATGAAGGCATGACGGGCCGACTAGGTCGTCGGAGTCCCGGCTGCTAGAGGCTCGACGCTTGGTGGAGCGACTCGACGTCTTGGAAGGTACGGTTCGAGTCGCGACACCAGCATCGAGGCACTCTGTTTCCGTGCTGTCGGCATGCGTGTCGCTGCCCAGGGCGGCGAACGCATTTCGGACAGGGACTGAATACAGCGACTCCGATAGGGTGACTATCTCTTTGCGTGATTTTTCTGGCGCGTCTCTTCCCCCGAACTACTGGAGGGGCTCCGGCTAGCTCGGGCTCCGGGCGAGGAGCGCTTGCCGTGGTGCGACGACAAGATGCTACGCAACTTGAGGCACTCACTGGAGGTATGACTGGATGTATGGTGGTAAACACAATCGCCCTCCCGGTGCTGCGCACGGGGACGGTGATTATCACGGCATGGGGGCTGAGGTTTATAACACTCAGAACGGTAATGACCTCTTTTACCACAGTTAAAACAGGTAACCACACGCTTCGCGGGTGGTGCTGACGGCGGTGTGCGCTTATGACGCTTGGACTTAGATGGAGGAGACGCTGGAAAAGTCGTCTTGCTAGCCCTCCGGTCATAACCTGACCTGCCGTTTTGATTCGGCTTGGTCTTAGGTTTGCTGTTCGTCCTAGCCTTGGCTGCTGATTGCTGGACGGCTGCAGCAAAAGTGACAGGGGGTTGCACAGGCGGCGACACAAGAGTTGGCAATTGAGGGACTTGCAAGGGAGTACCAGCAGGGCGACAAGCCTTGTCTTTCTCGCCCAGCGGTTTAATTTTATCGATAGCATTAAAGGCGCCCAGGATGTGTTCCTTGGGGCCAAGCCCTAATTCGTCAATCCTATCATGGAGATGGAGTGGGGCATCTCTCCGCATGACGCCTCCGACGATCATGGGGATGATGTCTTCGAGTTTTATACTACCATCACTAGTGACCCACTTGCTATCCTTCATAATGTCAATAAAATCTAATGATGCTCGCTGGAACCGACAGACACAAGCGAGGGGGCTTTCATCCGGGGATTGGCACTCATTCATGACGCTCGTGATAATGTCAAGGTAATGGCTCTGATGCCTGCGCCGGAAGTAATTACTGAATGCTTCCTTGAGCTTGGGCCATGACTGCAAATCACGCACTTCCACCAAGTCTAAGAAGGAAGTGATAACACTTAGGGATGTGTTCACAGCCACCGCGGCAGTGTTTACATAGTGCGCGTCAGTGGGGTTATCAGTTCGTCCCTTAACTGTCGTCTCGACCGATTTGAACCAAGTCTCCAACATACTGGCGCGACCATCGAACAAAAGGGACGGGCGGGGATGACATTCGTGGCCATTCGAGGCCGCGACATGGGCTACCGCCTGGCCAATTGTTATAGAGGCGCCACCCTCCCCCTGATGGGACCTAACAGGAGAGGCATCAGTGCCATCTGCGGCAGAAGCTTGGGCATCGCGACGGCCACTGTGTGTCTGAGTCATAGCGTCAGTTATAAGCACAAAATAAGGCACAGAGAAAGGAAAAAAGATCAAAGCAAGAATTGATACACAAACGGCGAGAAATCAACACAGAGTCAGAGAGGACACAACACGGTGTTACTGAAAAAACTTCTTATTTGTTAACAAATGCGTGAATTACATAAAAAAAAAAGAATGGTACACTCTGAAATTCAAGGTAAATTTTGGATACAAGTGAATTAATTGCTGTGGTGTACACAGAACAAAAGCAGAGATAACTGGCAAGAAAATTGCATGAAAATGAATGAACTGTAACAAGTAGCGGAATTAACAAAAGTTTGCAAATTAAAATGAAAACTGGGTATTACATACAATGTACTGCAGTGCAGGCTTGCTCAACACACAGCAAAATGTTGCAGGTGCTGGCAGTTGCAATTAGGTATGGCAAAGAAAAATATGAATTCACTTGCAGCAAGGTAAGGTGGCAAAACAATTAATAAAATCAGTCTTCAATGGAATAAAAACAGTCACAAAAATTTACTGTATCAAGAATTACTGAATTTCACATAAAAAGGCAATGAGTAAAAGGGCAAAATGATGAAAATTAATAATAATAGTGGCAAAAAGTTACAGGTGGCAAAATGAGTATACACTGACACAAGAAAAAAAAATTGCTAAGTAAATTCTGGTGCAAAAGTATGGAATTTCACAGGTAATTAATTATTGCAATAATGGCAAATAAGCAGGTTCCTGAAAATTCAATAACAGGGACTGATAAATCACTCAATGACAAGGCATAAACATTAACAGAATGCAAAACACAGGTGAATGTGCCTAAACAAAAATATGGCAAAGTTGTTGAATTCAAGCAGAATAAAACTGACACTGGCAAGTATTAAAATAACACTTTGAACACACTAACACATCAGAACTGTGCAAGGTTGTCAACAATTTGTGGCTAGCTTGCAGATGCAACAATCAAAATAATAGCAGACAGATGTAACTTGCAATTAAAAAGAATATATATACATATATATATATATGGGTAGCACAATGAACAACTTTGAGCAGGAACAACTTTGAGCAGGAACAAATTAATAATTAGGTGAGAGGCTATGTGCAGAAATAATGCACTAGGATTTAAAATGCAAAAAAAAAAAAAATTGAGCTTGCAAAGTGCAACAATGTTGCTGAAAAATTCACTGAAAGTATGGGCTTCAGTGATACTGTACTTGGTGCAGGGCAATTAAATAATGTCACAAATTCTTAGGAAATGCCAGACAAGTCACTGTTTACTTAACTTTGATTGTAGATGGGGGGTTAGATGCAAGTAGGCAGATTCTGAAACTCCTGGTGTGTACTGGTGGCTGGATGCGGCGGTACACACACTATAAACACTTGTAGGCTTCTATGGGGTCTCCAGTGGCGTAGGAAAGATTGTGCAAGGCTTGGGAAGAACGGGAAAAGGGCGTAGAACTCTGCGGAAATGAGGGTTTTTACTAAAAAAACACAGAAACTCGCCAGCTGAGAGAGCGGCGTTTTGTTTACACTGGGAACGCGTCTGAGAGCGTTGCTGACCGTGGCTTAGGAAGCGCAGACGGACACGGGGAAATTACTACAGAAAAGGACTTTTTCAGAATGCCAGAAGTACTGCAAGAGACTGCAACAATTACTAAGATGTTACTTTACAGTTTTCAATGGGGGGGAAGTTTAAGATACTGGTGCTAATACAAAAAAAAATTAAATCACTGCTGAAGCTGGAGGAAGAGTGAAGATTGAAGGACGCAGGAACGAGGTGCTGGGAACACTGCAGTCGCCTGGCTTGGCTTGGGACAACCACGATGGGTTCCCACGTGGTCAAGCCAGGGATGGCTTCTTTAAAAACTCGGAGAAAACAACACACAGGCGACGAGCTGGATATAGGGAGCGTAGAAACGTAGCAAGGAGTGGAGCGCAGGTGGTTGGTGGTGGGAGATAGGCAGGCAGCGGCGCCCTGAGGTAGACACACCACCACCACACCCAAAACGGCCTCACCTCGCGTCTCTTGTAGCTGTAGGAAGGGCGTCGAGACGCTGCTGGATGCAGAAGGGTATAGGAGAATGCTGGAGAGTTGTAGAGTAGGAGATGAACACACACGTGACTGCTTCAGGCTGGAGAGCTGGAGATGACGCCCTATGTCCCGATTTTGTGGAAAAATCGTGGACGATGCGCTGACTCAGGCACCCACGAGACGCTGGAAGCTACGGATGATTCGAGAAGCTAGCAGATGACCTGGATATGACTGGCTTGGTCGGATGATCGACTGGGCGGTGGGTCCCCTACACTACACTCTGCCGTGAACCACTGCTGTCACCACTGTTAAGTCTAACTTCTTGGCTGCTTACTTTGGGCAGTAGAATGGTAGCGTAGGTGCAGAGATACGGCCGATGACTAGACTCAGTTTATTAATGGCAAGGTGTAGGAATACACGGGGACAGAGCGTGAGGGGACCGGGAGCCAGTTGGGTAGAACCTGGTTCAGTGAGGTAGGCCGTAGAAGTGAGAGAGAAGCATGGCTGACCAGCCCGACCTTGATAGGCCTATAGAGGGCAGCACCATAGTGCCGCGCAGTTTGAAACAGCCTCTGGATAGGCTGTTTACACCGCCACTTGTCTGTTAGTGTCAGTGTGGCAGTTGATACTGCGGCCGCCACTTGTCTGTTGGTGTCAGTGTGGCAGTTGATACTACGACCGCCACTTGTCTGTTAGTGTCAGTGTGGCAGTTGATACTGCGGCCGCCACTTGTCTGTTGGTGTCAGTGTGGCAGTTGATACTACGACCGCCACTTGTCTGTTAGTGTCAGTGTGGCAGTTGATACTGCGGCCGCCACTTGTCTGTTGGTGTCAGTGTGGCAGTTGATACTACGACCGCCACTTGTCTGTTAGTGTCAGTGTGGCAGTTGATACTGCGGCCGCCACATGTCTGTTAGTGTCAGTGTGGCAGTTGATACTGCGGCCGCCACTTGTCTGTTGGTGTCAGTGTGGCAGTTGATACTACGACCGCCACTTGTCTGTTAGTGTCAGTGTGGCAGTTGATACTGCGGCCGCCACTTGTCTGTTGGTGTCAGTGTGGCAGTTGATACTACGACCGCCACTTGTCTGTTAGTGTCAGTGTGGCAGTTGATACTGCGGCCGCCACTTGTCTGTTAGTGTCATTGTGGCAGTTGATACTGCGGCCGTAACTTGTCTGTTGGTGTCAGTGTGGCAGTTGATACTGCGGCCGCCACTTGTCTGTTAGTGTCAGTGTGGAAGTTGATACTGCGGCCGCCACTTGTCTGTTAGTGTCAGTGTGGAAGTTGATACTGCGGCCGCTACTTGTCTGTTGGTGTCAGTGTGGCAGTTGATACTGCCGCCGCCACTTGTCTGTTGGTGTCAGTGTGTCAGTTGATACTGCGACCGCCACTTGTCTGTTGGTGTCAGTGTGGCAGTTGATACTGCGGCCGCCACTTGTCTGTTAGTGTCAGTGTGGCAGTTGATACTGCGGCCGCCACTTGTCTGTTGGTGTCAGTGTGGCAGTTGATACTGCGGCCGCCACTTGTCTGTTAGTGTCAGTGTGGAAGTTGATACTGCGGCCGCCACTTGTCTGTTAGTGTCAGTGTGGCAGTTGATACTGCGGCCGCCACTTGTCTGTTAGTGTCAGTGTGGCAGTTGATACTGCGGCCGCCACTTGTCTGTTAGTGTCAGTGTGGCAGTTGATACTGCGGCCGCCACTTGTCTGTTGGTGTCAGTGTGGCAGTTGATACTGCGACCGCCACTTGTCTGTTGGTGTCAGTGTGGCAGTTGATACTGCGGCCGCCACTTGTCTGTTAGTGTCAGTGTGGCAGTTGATACTGCGGCCGCCACTTGTCTGTTAGTGTCAGTGTGGCAGTTGATACTGCGACCGCCACTTGTCTGTTGGTGTCAGTGTGGCAGTTGATACTGCATCCGCCACTTGTCTGTTGGTGTCAGTGTGGCAGTTGATACTGCGGCCGCCACTTGTCTGTTGGTGTCAGTGTGGCAGTTGATACTGCGGCCGCCACTTGTCTGTTGGTGTCAGTGTGGCAGTTGATACTGCGGCCGCCACTTGTCTGTTAGTGTCAGTGTGGCAGTTGATACTGCGGCCGCCACTTGTCTGTTGGTGTCAGTGTGGCAGTTGATACTGCGGCCGCCACTTGTCTGTTGGTGTCAGTGTGGCAGTTGATACTGCGGCCGCCACTTGTCTGTTAGTGTCAGTTTGGCAGTTGATACGCGGCCGCCACTTGTCTGTTGGTGTCAGTGTGGCAGTTGATACTGCGACCGCCACTTGTCTGTTGGTGTCAGTGTGGCAGTTGATACTGCGGCCGCCACTTGTCTGTTAGTGTCAGTGTGGCAGTTGATACTGCGGCCGCCACTTGTCTGTTGGTGTCAGTGTGGCAGTTGATACTGCGGCCGCCACTTGTCTGTTAGTGTCAGTGTGGCAGTTGATACTGCGGCCGCCACTTGTCTGTTAGTGTCAGTGTGGTAGTTGATACTGCGGCCGCCACTTGTCTGTTAGGGGTAGGTTCGTCAGGACACCGGACAGGTGTTTCCTGACGCGGGTCTTAGTCAGATGATGACCCGCCGTTGGAGCTTTTGGTTATCTGACCGAGGCCTTCCGCTGGCTTACCGGTCCACCCCTTTAAAAATTATGGTCTATTAAAACCCTTTTGTTAATCGCTGCTGTGATCAGCAGCTACGATAGTTCATCATCGGGTGTTATTTCATCCACATGTCGACACAGTGTTCTTTACCACCTGGTTGTTGGGGACTACTGGGGACCATTTACTGGAGTACATAGTACCCCCGTCCACCCACCTGTTTGTTGGATTTTCCTGGGGACCAGTTACTGGAGTACATAGTACCCCTGTCCACCCACCTGTTTGTTGGATTTTCCTGGGGACCAGTTACTGGAGTACATAGTACCCCTGTCCACCCACCTGGTTGTTGGATTCTCCTGGGGACCAGTTACTGGAGTACATAGTACCTCCGCCAACCCACCTTGTTGTTAGGTTCTCCTGGGGACCAGTTACTGGAGTACATAGTACCCCCGCCAACCCACCTGGTTGTTAGGTTCTCCTGGGGACCAGTTACTGGAGTACATAGTACCCCCGTCCACCCACCTGTTTGTTGGGTTCTCCTGGGGACCAGTTACTGGAGTACATAGTACCCCCGTCCACCCACCTGGTTGTTGGGTTCTGCTGGGGACCAGTTACTGGAGTACATAGTACCCCCGTCCACCACCTTCACTCACCCTCGTCATGGAAATACTTAGCGCCAACCAACACTTGTAAAGAAGGTTCTTCTTGCCTAGTATTCCATGGATCAGAAAGATGTACCACAGATATTCAGGGATATAAATAAATATTGGCTTGAAACATTGTTCAATAATTTATATCGAGAGAATATAAAAACAAATAATCAGAGTAACAGAGCAATGGAAAGGGATACAAGAATTAGTATTAAGTAATAAATCTGCTGGAAATTAAAATAAATCCACATTTAGTCTGTTTTACAGTTATGTCATATGTATTAGAAACGTCCAGTTCTCACTCTATTCAACACATTACTCAACCAAAACCATTGACAAAATCAACCTTGCATAAATTTCAGTCACTAAATAAACACCTTATTGACAAACCTGTTTTTTTTTCTATAATGAAGGCCTTTGGTGTTTGGGAGTAGCCAATCCAATCATTCCCTGGCAGTTCATGTGCGCCTCACTCCAGTTGAGTTGGTATGCACTCAGGTAGAAGCACTCATCCAGCACCTGGGTATAAGGGCAGTACCCACCTGCAAGAAGCAAAACTCAACACAAACATGGAGAAAAATACTTGACTTATCATTACATAATATTCAATAGATGATTATAATCTTTGTTATATTGCATCACTCGTGAGTATTTGACCTGTGTAATGACGTCGCTGTGTTTCTAGTAGCATAAGTAAAGCACAAGTCCTATCCTTTATAAAACAGGGTATTTTATTATTAGTATCCAACAAGACATACTTGAGTATTTGTTTGAATTTCATTGTGTGTATATATATATATATATATATATATATATATATATATATATATATATATATATATATATATATATATATATATATATATATATATATATATATATATATATATATATACAATAAAAATACAAACAAATACTCAAGTTATCGTCTTGTGTGGATACCATAATAATAATAATAATATATATATATATATATATATATATATATATATATATATATATATATATATATATATATATATATCACAATAGAAATTCAAACAAATACTCAAGTTATCGTCTTGTGTGGGATACCTAATAATAAAATACCCTGTTTTATAAAGGATAGGACTTGTGCTTTACTTATGCTACTAGAAACACAGCGACGTCATTACACAGGTCAAATACTCACGAGTGATGCAATAAAACAAAGATTATAATCATCTATTGAATATTATGTAATGATAAGTCAAGTATTTTTCTCCATGTTTGTGTTGAGTTTTGCTCATAAGTGTTCAATAAAATTTTCGGGCAC
Organism: Cherax destructor; assembly: GCA_009830355.1. NCBI lineage: Eukaryota > Metazoa > Arthropoda > Malacostraca > Decapoda > Parastacidae > Cherax > Cherax destructor. Next base: position 65,545 of record WNWK01007916.1, read on the forward strand.
TCACATATACAGCATACAATCAATCTGAATCTTTTATTAAATACAATAAAACAGGAGCTGACGTCATGCTGCTGGTACATGTTATGTGATACACCATCCCTGCAGACGCTGACGTCATGCTGCTGGTACATGTTATGTGATACACCATCCCTGCAGACGCTGACGTCACGTTGTTGCTATACGCTAAACTTTGCTGGTACGCTGTCAACCATGTTTATTATATCTCCCCGGCACAGTGACCACTAAAGTCTTGATGGATCTGCTTCTTTCTCTGTTCTCTAGGTTTCTGCTAGTAACCTGATGGATCTGCTTCTTTCTGTGTTCTCTAGGTTTCTGCTAGTAACCTGATGGATCTTCTTCTTTCTGTGTTCTCTAGGTTTCTGCTAGTAACCTGATGGATCTGCTTCTTCCTGTGTTCTCTAGGTTTCTCCTAGTAACCTGATGGATCTGCTTCTTTCTATGTTCTCTAGGTTTCTCCTAGTAACCTGATGGATCTGCTTCTTCCTGTGTTCTCTAGGTTTCTCCTAGTAACCTGATGGATCTGCTTCTTCCTGTGTTCTCTAGGTTTCTACTAGTAACCTGATGGATCTTCTTCTTTCTGTGTTCTCTACGTTTCTCCTAGTAACCTGATGGATCTGCTTCTTCCTGTGTTCTCTAGGTTTCTCCTAGTAACCTGAGAAGGCCTCGTCTGATTGTCTTCCAACTTTTAGCATTGGTGATTCTTACCTAAAGCAAAATCTGATTTATTATTGGTTTACGTCGGGCCAAATGTGTCAATTTTACAAACACAAAAGTTGCAGCAGTTTGTGTTGGATAACTTAAGAACGCCTCAAGTATATTCTGTATATTTTGCCTTTTGCATAAATGTGAAAGCTAAATACTACAATATATATTATGACTGAATAGCCACTAAATTAATATTGAAATTCGGATATCCCCTACCTTAAAACAAAACAAAAACTGTTGTTTCCGACACCATGACATCTGTAGTGCAGTAAATGTGTTGTCTTATTATCGTGTGTTTGCTACAACAGCTGAGCCCCACACCTGTGATGGACACCTGCTGTAGATAGTGGCAGAAGTAGTCCTTCCCTCGTTGCCTACACCTGTGATGGATGGCTCCTGAAGATAGTGGCAGAAGTAGTCCTTCCCTCGTTGCCTACACCTGTGATGGATGGCTCCTGAAGATAGTGGTAGAAGTAGTCCTTCCCTCGTTGCCTACACCTGTGATGGATGGCTCCTGAAGATAGTGGCAGAAGTAGTCCTTCCCTCGTTGCCTACACCTGTGATGGATGGCTCCTGAAGATAGTGGTAGAAGTAGTCCTTCCTCGTTGCCTACACCTGTGATGGATGGCTCCTGAAGATAGTGGTAGAAGTAGTCCTTCCTCGTTGCCTACACCTGTGATGGATGGCTCCTGAAGATAGTGGTAGAAGTAGTCCTTCCCTCGTTGCCTACACCTGTGATGGATGGCTCCTGAAGATAGTGGTAGAAGTAGTCCTTCCCTCGTTGCCTACACCTGTGATGGATGGCTCCTGAAGATAGTGACAGAAGTAATCCTTCCCTCGTTGCCTATCTAAATATGTGCGTTAAAAATCAGTGTCCCTGCTATAGGGAAAATCAGTGTCCCTGGTGTAGGGAAAATCAGTTTCCATGCTGTAGGGAAAATCAGTGTCCCTGCTGTAGGGAAAATCAGTGTCCCTGGTGTAGGGAAAATCAGTTTCCATGCTGTAGGGAAAATCAGTGTCCATGCTGGAGGGAAAATCAGTGTCCCTGTTGGAAGGAAAATCAGTGTCCCTGCTGTAGGGAAAATCAGTGTCCCTGGTGTAGGGAAAATCAGTTTCCATGCTGTAGGGAAAATCAGTGTCCCTACTGTAGGAAAAATCAGTGTCCCTGCTGTAGGGAAAATCAGTGTCCCTGGTGTAGGGAAAATCAGTGTCCATGCTGTAGGGAAAATCAGTGTCCCTGCTGTAGGGAAAAGCAGTGTCCATGCTGTAGGGAAAATCAGTGTCCATGCTGGAGGGAAAATCAGTGTCCCTGTTGGAGGGAAAATATGTGTCCCTGCTGTAGGGAAGAAGTAATTTTCCGCTACTGTAGAAGAAAACAGTCACAACACAACAAACTTCAAGACCCAAGGCGAGTTTTTCTTCCTGGCGGCTGCTGCTGAAGCTCTCTCTCTCTCTCCTCTCTCTCTCTCTCTCTCTCTCTCTCTCCAGAGTTGTATGGAATGTGGTTAAAACAACATTCTGGTCATGAGTGCAGATGTTAATATATCTCAACAACACTAGTGCACAATGGTGGTTAAAACAACATTCTGGTCATGAGTGTAGATGTTAATATATCTCAACAATACTAATGCACAATAGTGGTTAAAACAACATTCTGGCCATGAGTGTAGATGTTAATATATCTCAACAACACTAGTGCACAATGGTGGTTAAAACAACATTCTGGTCATGAGTGCAGATGTTAATATATCTCAACAATACTAGTGCACAATAGTGGTTAAAACAACATTCTGGCCATGAGTGTAGATGTTAATATATCTCAACAACACTAGTGCACAATGGTGGTTAAAACAACATCCTGGCCATGAGTGCAGATGTTAATATATCTCAACAACACTAGTGCACAATGTTGGTTAAAACAACATCCTGGCCATGAGTGCAGATGTTAATATATCTCAACAACACTAGTGCACAATGGTGGTTAAAACAACATCCTGGCCATGAGTGCAGATGTTAATATATCTCAACAATACTAGTGCACAATGGTGGTTAAAACAACATCCTGGCCATGAGTGCAGATGTTAATATATCTCAACAACACTAGTGCACAATGGTGGTTAAAACAACATCCTGGTCATGAGTGCAGATGTTAATATATCTCAACAATATTAGTGCACAATGGTGGTTAAAACAACATCCTGGCCATGAGTGCAGATGTTAATATATCTCAACAACACTAGTGCACAATGGTGGTTAAAACAACATTCTGGCCATGAGTGCAGATGTTAATATATCTCAACAATACTAGTGCACAATGTTGGTTAAAACAACATTCTGGCCATGAGTACATATGTTAATATATCTCAACAATACTAGTGCACAATGGGTGGTCAGTGGTGTTTACAACATACACATTATATGTTACAGTGTAATCTAATACTAAGTTCTTGCGCCTCTTTCCACTGCATCGCATAAATAGTCTTAGACAAAATTGTGAAGAGAGATTTATCAAGGGAATTGGAGCCACCGTTGACTTCCTCGGATCAAACCTGATTATATGAATTGTCTCTCATCCCCCAAGCGAAGCATCAGCCTCTACGAATATAATGAGTATAATGATAATACTGTCATTATTATCAGCTGGTGCTTGAGCGTCAGTGGAGGTGCTTGAGCGTCAGCGAAGGTGCTTGAGCGTCAGCGGAGGTGCTTGAGCGTCAGCGGAGGTGCTTGAGCGTCAGCGGAGGTGCTTGAGCGTCAGCGGAGGTGCTTGAGCGTCAGCGGAGGGCTGAAGATGAGTGACTGCAGCAGAAAGTCGGTACGCAGGGTTGATAGTTACTAACTACGGAAAGCAGGTGTGGGTGCAGCTCCTGGGTCCTGCCATGATGATAGACGGCAGGTGTGGGTGCAGCACCTGGGTCCTGCCATGATGGACGGCATGTGTGGGTGCAGCTCCTGGGTCCTGCCCTGATGATGGACGGCATGTGTGGGTGCAGCTCCTGGGTCCTGCCATGATGATGAACGGCAGGTGTGGGTGCAGCTCCTTTGTCCTGCCATGATGATGGACGGCAGGTGTGGGAGCAGCTCCTGGGTCCTGCCATGATGATGGACGGCTGCTACTGATAATGATCACACTACACACTTCCATATTTAAGTTTGAACCGCTACTTGTTTGTATTTATATTATTATTATTTATTCTCTCTTTCTCTATCTCTCTCTCCTAACTTTATTGACAAGCTAAGAGCTGTTACCTACATCAGCTCATTTGAAAGCATTTTTATTGTTATGAAACATACAAGTAGGGAACAGGATGAAGTTGGAGCCATCTGTGGGACAGCTGCGAGCCATCTGTGGGCCAGCATTTTCATTTGATCAACTGATTTTATCTCGTTGACATCATAATGCTGTGCGAATGTGTTCCAGACTCGAGTCATCCTGGGGATAAATGATCTCAGGTGAAGTGATGTTTTGGAGGTACAGCCAGAGTGAAGTTGCTGCTTTCTGCCCGTCTTGTGGTATAGAAGCTTACTTCTCGCTGTCCTCGAAGTGGAGCCAAGTGTGGTACTTTGACAATGTTGGCCTTGTTCATAACAGCAAGGCCACCCACTTCCCCCTCTCTCTCTCTCTTTCTCTCGCTCTAGACTTGTTATTCAACTTTCCTTAACATCTAAGCTCGTCCTTGAACACAAGTACAAAGAAGATTTATATAGAGAACACAAGTACAGGTCAGCATGAACTGCCTGCCATCACTCACGTATCACAGTCTCTCTCAGTGCATCTAACACAACACAAGTACAGGTCAGCATGAACTGCCTGCCATCACTCACGTATCACAGTCTCTCTCAGTGCATCTAACACAACACTCTGCCTTGTTTACTTTAATATCTTCATTATACATCCCCATACCCATCCTGTCGGCGGTAGTCGACAGGGGGGTATGGGGATGTACCTCAACCTTACAGAAGCACATAATGGCTCCAGGAACTGTACCTCAACATTTCAGAAGCACATAGTGAGGCATTTAATGTTATTTATAGGAAGTAGAGCTTAAGAGAAGTTACACACACACAACCCGCACATATAAAAGGAGAGGAGCTTAGACGAGTTGTCGACTTGACCATTTCAAAGTCACACTAACACGAAGGACAGGTGGAAGGGGTATTTATAGGCCTATAAATACCCTTCCACCTGTCCTTCGTGTTAGTGTGACTTTGTAAATGGTCCAAGTCGGACCGAAACGTCGTCGTAAGCTCCTCTCCTTTTATATGTGTGGGTTGTGTGTGTATTGTTCCAGTCACGGTATTGTGGCTTTTTTTTTGTTATTTAAGAGAAGTTATCTGGTTGAATGGGCGTGCTAGGAGAAGCTATTTGCTTGTATGGGAGAGCTACGAGTATGGGAGGGCAAGGAAAAGTTATCTAGTTTTACGGGAGGGCTAGGAGAAGCTATTTGGTTGGATGGGTGGGGTAGGAGAAGTTATCTGGGGGGAGAAGCTATTTGGGGTAGGAGAAGCTATATGGCTGGATGAGTAAGCTCGGGGAAGCTATTTGGTTGGATGAGACTGCCAGAAGCAGCTATCTGGTTGTATGGGCATACCTGGAGTATACCTGGAGAGGCTTTCGGAGGTTAACGCTCCCGCGGCCCGCTCTGAGACCAGGCCTCGTGGTGGATCAGGGTCTGATCAACCAGGCTGTTACTGCTGGCCGCATGCAAACTGACGTACGAACCACAGCCCGGCTGGTCAGGTATTGACTTTAGGTGCCTATTACAATATTGCCATATTAGTTACGAGAGCTATGGCAAACCCGATTACTCGGCCTGTTATTCTAAGGGAATCTGTTCTCATAACCAATAATGCAATACCGTAATAAAATAATAAAGGGTTTTTGTCCGGGGTATAAAATAAATACAGAGACAATAGCTTATAAATATATATATTTCTATTTACTAGTAAAATGCGTATATAAAGAATATAGTACAATCTCTGTACAACATATAAAAACAAAAGCATGATCTTTGGTACAATAAATAAGCGTAATAGTTTTGTACTATAGTAACAATAATATAATTGTTGAACGACTATGCTGAACTCTTGTCACACGACACCACAACAATGTAACAGACATCACAATAACTGTTACCAGACATATCAAACTCAATGACAAGACATATGTTTCATACCACATGTCACCAGACATTACCACATGTCACCAGACATTAACACATGTCACCAGACATTAACACATGTCACCAGACATTAACACATGTCACCAGACATTAACACATGTCACCAGACATTACCACATGTCACCAGACATTAACACATGTCACCAGACATTAACACATGTCACCAGACATTAACACATGTCACCAGACATTAACACATGTCACCAGACATTAACACATGTCACCAGACATTAACACATGTCACCAGACATTAACACATGTCACAAACTGTCACACGACACTACGCCCCTATGTCTCACACTTCGTGTTAACCCTCCATCTCTCTGTGTGAATACACCCTTTCCCGTTGTAACACGCACTCGCTACTTGTGTCAACCGACACCCTTGTCCGTGTCACACGACACATATCACATCTCTCCGTGTCTCCACCGACACCCTTTTCTCTGTGTTACAGCGCCCTGCTCAAGTTGTGCCCTTTCGACACCTCCGTCGTTGGTTCACACCATGTCAGACCAGCGGCGTGTCTCACGTGACAGAAGTCACACGAGCCATCTGAGTCACTGCGGGTCATCGTGCGGCCACAGCCAGCACTGAGTCCAGTATGGTAGCTGGGGTACAGGCTCTCCACAGCTCGATGTAAACCATACTGCAATACTGAGTAGAAAGGCAGATGGATACCACGTTACTCAGTCAGTCGTTGATCATACTGCGAGTAGTAGGCAGGCTGAGACAACGTTACTCAGACGAGTCGTTGATCATACTGCGAGTAGTAGGCAGGCTGAGACAACGTTACTCAGACGAGTCGTTGATCATACTGCGAGTAGTAGGCAGGCTGAGACAACGTTACTCAGACGAGTCGTTGATCATACTGCGAGTAGTAGGCAGGCTGAGACAACGTTACTCAGACGAGTCGTTGATCATACTGCGAGTAGTAGGCAGGCTGAGACAACGTTACTCAGACGAGTCGTTGATCATACTGCGAGTAGTAGGCAGGCTGAGACAACGTTACTCAGACGAGTCGTTGATCATACTGCGAGTAGTAGGCAGGCTGAGACAACGTTACTCAGACGAGTCGTTGATCATACTGCGAGTAGTAGGCAGGCTGAGACAACGTTACTCAGACGAGTCGTTGATCATACTGGGTAGGGCGGCTGAGACACGTTACTCGACGAGTCGTTGATCTACTGGTAGTAGGCAGGCTGAGACAACGTTACTCAGACGAGTCGTTGATCATACTGCGAGTAGTAGGCAGGCTGAGACAACGTTACTCAGACGAGTCGTTGATCATACTGCGAGTAGTAGGCAGGCTGAGACAACGTTACTCAGACGAGTCGTTGATCATACTGCGAGTAGTAGGCAGGCTGAGACAACGTTACTCAGACGAGTCGTTGATCATACTGCGAGTAGTAGGCAGGCTGAGACAACATTACTCAGACGAGTCGTTGATCATACTGCAAGTAGTAGGCAGGCTGAGACAACATTACTCAGACGAGTCGTTGATCATACTGCGAGTAGTAGGCAGGCTGAGACAACGTTACTCAGACGAGTCGTTGATCATACTGCGAGTAGTAGGCAGGCTGAGACAACATTACTCAGACGAGTCGTTGATCATACTGCGAGTAGTAGGCAGGCTGAGACAACATTACTCAGACGAGTCGTTGATCATACTGCGAGTAGTAGGCAGGCTGAGACAACATTACTCAGACGAGTCGTTGATCATACTGCCTTTATGTCAGGTTTCACCCCCTGACATAAACTATGATGACGTCACACTGGGTATACCTGGAGTATACCCAGCGGCCCGGTCCATAGCCAGGTCTCACGGTGGATCAGGGCCTGATCAGCCAGGCTGTTACTGCTGGCCGCACGCAATCCAACGTACGAACCACAGCCCGGCTGATCCGGCACTGACTCACCATCTACCATAACTTTCCATCTCACTGACTCATCATCTATCATAACTTTCCCTCTCACTAACCATCTAAAATAACTTTCCCCTCTCACTGACCATCTATCATAACCTTCCCTCTCGCTCACCATCTACCATAACTTTCCCTCTCACTGACTCACCATCTACCATAACTTTCCCTCTCACTGACTCACCATCTACCATAACTTTCCCTCTCATTGACTCACCATCTACCATAACTTTCCCTCTCACTGACTCACCATCTACCATAACTTTCCCTCTCACTGACTCACCATCTACCATAACTTTCCCTCTCATTGACCATCTAACATAACTTTCCCTCTCACTGACCATCTATCATAACTCTCCCTCTCACTCACCATCTATCATAACTTTCCCTCTCACTCACCATCTATCATAACTTTCCCTCTCACTGACTATATATCATAACTTTCCCTCTCACTAACTATATATCATAACTTTCCCTCTCACTGACCATCTATCATAACTTTCCCTCTCACTCACCATCAATTATAACTTTCCCTCTCACTCACCATCTTTCATAAGTTTCCCTCTCACTGACCATCTATCATAACTTTCCCTCTCACTCACCATCTATCATAACTTTCCCTCTTACTGACCATCTATCATAACTTTCCCTCTCACTCACCATCTATCATAACTTTCCCTCTCACTCACCATCTATCATAACTTTTCCCCTCTCACTCACCATCTATTATAACTTTCCCCCTCTCACTCACCATCTATCATAACTTCCCCCTCTCACTCACCATCTATTATAACTTTCCCTCTCACTCACCATCTATTATAACTTTCCCTCTCAGCATGTCTCTTCTAACCATCTCATCTCATCTCAGTTTTCAGTCACCATTCTTTATTACTCACATTCTTACTCCTTGCAATTCTTCTCTTCACTCCCTTTTCTGCTACTCTCTTTCTTCTTCTCTTCACCCTCTTCTCTTTCTCCTCCTACTCTCGACATTTTAGTGTACTCTTCATATTTACTAAGCTCTTCTTTGAACGAAAGTGTCATGAGGATATACAAAGCACTCAAGGTCAAGTGCTAATGACCAGCCGCCCACGCAGCCTCCCTCAGTGTATATAAGACACCACTGGTGGTGTGTGGTTCACAACACAGCCTCCCTCAGTGTATATAAGACACCACTGGTGGTGTGTGGTTCACAACACAGCCTCCCTCAGTGTATATAAGACACCACTGGTGGTGTGTGGTTCACAACACAGCCTCCCTCAGTGTATATAAGACACCACTGGTGGTGTGTGGTTCACAACACAGCCTCCCTCAGTGTATATAAGACACCACTGGTGGTGTGTGGTTCACAACACAGCCTCCCTCAGTGTATATAAGACACCACTGAGGTGTGTGGTTCACAACACAGCCTCCCTCAGTGTATATAAGACCACTGGTGGTGTGTGGTTCACAACACAGCCTCCCTCAGTGTAAGACACCATACGTGGTGTGTGGTTCACACCATTATGATGATGTTGTTGGTAATAATATTGACCATAAAGTGTGTTATGGTGTCTACCAACACTCCTTCCAACCACCCAACAACCATTAACACTCCTCATTATGACACACCTTCAACAACCAACAACATCAGGAGGACACAGAAGAGATCACTGGTACAACATACCGACGAACTCCCAGGTATTTGCTCTTCTCTGAGTGTTAAGTTTATTTAATAATTACACATCCTCTACTAAGCGGAATTCTTACAGTAACTTTCCTTATAAAAATTCCCTTAATTTCTATTAATACTTTATTCATGGAATTAAAAAAATCATTGATTATTGTAGTTCCTGAGTGCATATTTCAACGCCAATAATTATCACTTATCCTTCTCAGAGAAATAAAGAAGCAACAACAAACTCACTACAGTTGTTTTCTGTCAATAATTACAACTTTAAGTAGCATCAACTGTTTTGTCGGTTCTTAAGTCTTAATAATATCACATCAATGGCAATTTTTAACCCACCTTTGTCAACTTCTTCACTAAAATCTATTTTTTTTTTTAATAAATGTTGCATTTGTTTTGGTCAAATGTTTGTATTTGATAAACAGTTTGATGTAGAATATACCACTATCCTGAACTTGTTTATAAAAAATATTGCTTAAGCTTAAACTGTTTAGTAGATAAAGTACAACAATGATTATGAAGACAGTGAAGTTGTCAGTGTACACACTGCCATCGTAGTATGTACTCTTACCTCAACATCATGGTACACACTGCCACAGTAGTGTGTACTCTTACGTCAACATCAATGTACACACTGGCACCGTAGTATGTACTCTTACCTCAACATCAATGTACACACTGCCATCGTAGTATGTACTCTTACCTCAACATCAATGTACACACTGCCATCGTAGTATGTACTCTTACCTCAACATCATGGTACACACTGCCACAGTAGTGTGTACTCTGACATCGTCGGACATCTAAGATGCAGCTGCCAGACATCTTCAGGAGCAAATGTTACATGAATTATCAGCATAAATGGCTCACTTTATCATTTACTCCTGGCACTTACATATCACACAATATAAAACAGTTTCTATCACTTTATCATTGAGGTTCCCCACTACAATTCCTCTCTCACTTGGTTTAAAACTCCCTAAACACTCACTAAACATTTCCCAAAATATCTCTCCTTTAAACACTTCTCTTCAGGTTTATAAACACGTAATATAACCTTTTTTTTTAAATTATAATTTTATTTTAATCCACATTATCCTTGAATATATACATTTATATTCCCTCTTTTATCCATAACTGATCTTTCATCATTATTGATTATCTTCCCATAAATTTAACAATCTCTGGTACCACATACCACATCTCCTGTATTTCTCGAATCTGAAACTCTCCTACATCATCCAGCTTTCTTCCACTTACAGCCTGGACATCCGGCTTTCTTCCATCCATAATATTCATCCTCCTCTCATCTCTTCATTATCTGCTCTACATCCACACATTCAAACATCCCCATTTAATAAACTTTTATTCTCATTTTTTTTGTTTATTTATTGAAGGTTCCAGTAACTGAGGTGATTAGCTGTATTTATTTGTTCAGTGAGAGAGTGTGTATGTATGTGTTTGTAGGTGTGTTTGTAAGTATGTGTTTGACTGTATATGTATGTGTGCGTAAGTTTGCGAGTGTATTGTGTATGTCTTTCAGAGTATGTGTGTGTACTCACCCACCTCTACTCACCTAATTTGTGGTTGCAGGGGTCGATTCATAGCTCCTGGCCCCGCCTCTTCACTGTTCACTACTAGGTCCTCTCTCTCCCTGCTCCATGAGCTTTATCATAACTCGTCTTAAAACTATGTATGGTTCCTGCCTCCACTACATCACTTACCAGACTATTCCACTTCCTGACAACTCTATGACTAAAGAAATACTTCCTAACATCCCTTTGACTCATCTGAGTCTTCAACTTCCAATTGTGACCCCTTGTTTCTGTGTCCCATCTCTGGAACATCTTGTCTCTGTCCACCTTGTCAATTCCTCACAGTATTTTATATGTCGTTATCATGTCTCCCCTGACCCTCCTGTTCTCCAGTGTCGGCAGGCTGATTTCCCATAAAATTTCATCGTAGGACATTTCTCTTAGCTCTAGAACTAGTCTTGTTGCAAGCCTTTGCGATTTCTCTAATTTCTTGACGTGCTTGACCAGGTGTGGGTTCCAAACTGGTGCGGTATACTCCAGTATAGGCCTGACGTATATGGTGTACAGTGTCTTGAACGATTCCTTACTGAGGTATTGGAACGGTGTTCTTCAGTTGCCAGGCGCCCGTATGCTGCAGCAGTTATCTGGTTGGTTTGCGCTTGAGGAGATGTGCTCGGTATTATACTCACCCCAAAATCCTTTTCCTTGTGTGAGGTATGCTGGACCAAGCTTGCAGCCTGTCCAGGTCTCTTTGTAGTCTTTCCTGATCTTTCACCGATTTAATTTTTCTCATTAACTTCACATCATCTGCAAACAGAGGCACTTCTGAGTCTATTCCTTCCGTCATGTCATTCACATATACCAAAAACAGCACAGGTCCTAGGACTGACCCCTGTGGAACCCCGCTCGTCACAGGCCCCCACTCTGACACCTCGTCACGTACCATGACTCGTTGTTGCCTCCCTGTCAGATATTCTCTGTTCCTTTGCAGTGACTTTCATTTTACGTGTGCCTGATCCTCTAGCTTTTGCATTAACCTCTTCTGAGGAACTGTGTCGAAGGCCTTCTTGCAGTCCAAGAAAATGCAGTCTATCCACCCCTCTCTCTCTCGTGTCTTACTTCTGTTACCTTGTCATAAAATTCCAGAAACCGTTCTGGTTGTCGTTTATAAGTTTGTCTCATTCTAGGTGTTCCACCACTCTCCTCCTGATGATCTTCTCCATGACTCTGTTTACTATACACGTCAGTGACACAGGTCTGTAGTTTAATGCCTCGTGTCTGTCTCCTTTCTTAAAAATTGGGACTACATTTGCAATCTTCCACGCCTCAGGTAGTTGCCCAGTTTCAATGGATGTGTTGAAGATTTTTGTTAGTGGCACACACAGCATCTCTGCTCCCTCTCTAAGGATCCACGGAGAGATGTTGTCTGGTCCCACCGTTTTTGAGGTATCGAGTTCACATAGCAGCTTCTTCACCTCCTCCTCGGTTGTGTGTATTCTGAATTCCTGGAGTCCTTCCTGTCTCCACTGTAAATACTTATTTAAAAATCTCATGTTGAGCTCCTCACATACCTCTTGGTCGTTTATTGTTTATGTGTGTGTGTGTGTGTGTGTGTGTGTGTGTGTGTGTGTGTGTACTCACCTAGTTGTGTTGCAGGGATCGAGTCATAGCTCCTGGCCCCACCTCTTCACTGGTCACTACTAGGTCACTCTTCCTGCTCCATGAGATTTATCAAACCTCTTCTTAAAGTTTTGTCTGCATCGTGCCTCCACTACATCACTTTCCAGACTATTCCACTTCCTGAGTCTTCAACTTCCAACTGTGTCCCCTTGTTGCTGTGTCCCATCTCAGAAACATCTTGTCTCTGTCCATCTTGTCAATTCCTCTCAGTATTTTATATGTCGTTATCATGTTCTCCCTTTCTCTCCTGTCCTCCAGTGTCGTCAGGGCATACCCCTTAGCTCTGGGACTAGTCTTCTTGCAAACCTTTGCACTTTCTGTAGTTACCTTACATGCTTAGCTAGGTGTGGGTTCCAAGCTGGTGCTGTATACTCCAATGTAGGCCTAACGTACACGGTGTACAGGGTCTTTAATGATTCATTATTAAGATGTCGGAATGCTGGTCTTAAAAGTAAGCTAGGCGACCATATGCTGCAGCAGTTGTTTGGCTGATGTGCGCCCCTGGCGAAGTACCCGGTGTTATACTCACCCCAAGATCTTTTTCCTTGAGTGAGGTTTGTAGGCTTTGTCCCCCTACACTGTACTCCGTTTGCGGTCTTCTTTGTCCTTCCCCAATCTTCATGACTTTGCACTAGGTGGGGTTGAACTCCAGGAGCTAGTTGATGGACCAGACCTGCAGCCTGTCCAGATCCCTTTGTAATTCTGCCTGGTCCTCGTCCGATTGAATTATTCTCATCAACTTCACATCATCTGCAATCAGGGACACTTAGGAGTCTATTCCTTCCGTCATGTCGTTCACAAATACCAGAAACAGCACCAGTCTTAGGATGACCCGTATGGAATCCCACTCGTCACAGGCGCTCACGCTGACACCTCGCCAGCACCATGATTCGCTCTTGTCTTCCTGACAGGTATTCCCTGATCCATTGTAGTGCCTTCCCTGTTATCCCTGCCTGGTTATCCAGCTTTTGCACTAATCTCTTGTGTGGAACTGTGTCAAACGTCTTCTTACAGTCCAAGAAAATGCAACCTACCCACCCCTCTCTCTCTCTTGTCTTTCTGCTGTCACCCTGTCATAGAACTCCAGTAGGTTTGTGACACAGGATTTGCCGTCCCTGAAACCGTACTGTCTGCAGTTGATAAGCTCATTTCTTCCTAGGTGCTCCACCAACTCTTCTCCTGATAATCTAATCCATGACTTTGCGTACCATATATGTAAGTGACACTGGCCTCTAGTTTAATGGTTCGTGTCTGTCTCCTTTTTTGAAAATTGGGACTACATTTGCTGTCTTCCATACCTCAGGTAGTCTCTCTGTTTCGATAGATGTGTTTAAGATTGTTGTTAGTGGTACACATAGCGCCTCTGGTCCCTCTCTCAGGACCCATGGAGAGATGTTATCTGGCCTCATCGCCTTTGAGGTATCTAGCTCACTTAGCAGCCTCTTCACTTCTTCCTCGATTGTATGTATTGTGTCCAAGACTTAATGGTGTACTCCACCTCTCCATCTTTCTGGAGTCCCTTCTGTCTTCTCTGTGAACACTTCAATGAATCTCATGTTGAGTTCTTCACATACTTCTTGGTCATTTCTTGTGATCTCTCCTCCTTCCTTCCTCAGCCTGATTTCCTGGTCCTTAACTGTTGTTTTCCTCCTGGAGTATACCTGGAGAGGGTTTCGAGGGTCAACGCCCCCGCGGCCCGTTCTGTGACCAGGCCTCATAATTGATCAGAGCCTGATCAACCAGGCTGTTACTGCTGGCTGCACACAACTCGACGTATGAACCACAGCCATTCTAGCCAGGTACTGACTTTAAGTACCTGTCCAGCGCCTTCTTGAAAACAGTCAGGGGTCTATTTGTAATTCCCCTTATGAATGTAAGGAGGCAGTCGAACAGCCTTGGGCCCCTGACACTTATTGTGTTGTCTCTTATCGTGCTAGTGACACCCCTGCTTTTCATTTGCGCGATGTTACATCGTCTGCCGAGTCTTTTGCTTTCATAGGGAATGATTTTCGTGTACAAGTTTGGTACTAATCCCTCTAGGATTTTCCAATGTATATAATCATGTGTTTCTCCCGCTTGTGTTCAAGGGAGCACAGGTTGAGCAACCTCAAGCGTTCCCAGTAACTGAGGTGTTTTATCGCAGTTATGTGTGCCATGAAGGTTCTTTGTATATTTTCTAGTTCAGCAGTTTCACCTGCCTTGAAAGATGCTTTTAGTGTGCAGCAATATTCCTGAAGTGTGTCATCATGGGCTTGGCATCCCTACTTTTGAAGGTTCTCATTATCCATTTTGTCATTTTTCCAGCAGATGTGATTGATACAATGTTGTGGTCTTTGAAGGTGAGATCCTCAGACATGATCACTCCCAGGTCTTTTATATTAGTTTTTCGCTCTATTGTGTGGTTGGAATTTGTTTTATACACTAATGTAGTGGAGGCAGGATACAGACAAAGCTTAAAGAAGAGGTATGATAAATCTCATGTAGCAGGAAGAGTGACCTAGTAGTGACCAGTGAAGAGGCGGGGCCAGGAGCTATGACTCGACCCCTACAACCACAACTATGTGAGTACACACACACACGAAACAACCAAGAGATATGTGACAAACTTGTGTGGTTGGAATTTGATTTATACTCTGATGCCCCGGGGCCTGATCACTAAAGTTCTCACTTCACAAGGCGAGGGTCTGCGTTCGATTCCCAGCGCTGGGAGGAACATTGGGCGTGTTTCTTTACACCCGTTGTCTATGTTCACCCATCAGTAAAATGGGTACCTAGGAATTAGTCGACTGGTGTGGGTCGCATGCTGGGACAAGGACCTAATTTGCGGAAAATGCTCAGCATAACAAGGGTCTTTCTATATAGTAGTATATCATTGATGTCAGCTAGGCCTGTATACCTTGTACATGTACTTGTAGTAAATAAAGATATTATTATTATTATTATTATTATTATTATTAATAGTAGTAGTAGTAGTAGTAGTAGTAGTAGTAGTAGTAGTTGTAGTAGTAATAGTAGTAGTAGTAGTAGTAGTAGTAGTAGTAGTAGTAGTAGTAGTAGTAGTAGTAGTAGTAGTAGTAGTAGTAGTAGTAGTATATTAAATGTAGTTTTAATTTCCTCACGTTTTCCATATCGGAGTAATTGAAATTTCTCTTCATTGAACTTCATATTGTTTTCTGCAGCCAATTTAAAGATTTGGTTGCTGTCCTCCTGGAGTCTTGCAGTGTCTTCAATGGTGGACACTGTCATGCAAATTTGGGTGTCATCTGCAAAGGAAGACACGGCACTGTGGCTTATATCACTGTCTATGTCAGATATGAGGATGAGGAACAGGATGGGAGCGAGTACTGTGCCTTGTGGAACAGAAATTTTCACCGTAGTCTCCTCAGACTTTACTTACTACTACTCTTTGTGTTGTATTTGTTAGGAAATTATAGATCCATCTTCAAACTTTTCCTGTTATTCCTTTATCACGCATTTTTGCAAAATCTGTGTATACTACATCGGCGTTTTGTTTGTCTTCTAGAGCATCCAGGACCATATCATAGTGATCCAGTAGTTGGGACAGACAGGAGCGACCTGCTCTAAACCCATGCTGCCCTGGGTTGTGTAACTGATGGGTGCCTAGATGGGTTGCGATCTTGCTTCTTAGAACCCTTTCAAAGATTTTTATGATATAGTACGTTAGCGCTATCGGTCTGTACTTTTTTGCTATTGCTTTACTGCCCCCTTTGTGGAGTGGGGCTATCGACCCCAGTGTCCATGCTCCCTCTCCATAGGATGTTAAAAGCATGTGATAGGGGCTTCTTGCAGTTCTTGATGAACCCGGAGTTCCATGAGTCTGGGCCTGGGACTGTACAACAGCTTCGTGTTAGATTTGGATTTCGCTGCTGTCATTTTTCGTATTGTCGTTGGGCCTCCCTTCTTACCAGTGCATATTTATTTCTGGCTCTCCGACTGCTCTCCTTATTTTCCTGGGTTCTTTGCCTTTTATATATCTTCCATTCTTTAGCACTCTTGGTTTTGGCCTCTCTACATCTTTGGTGAACCAAGGCCTCATCTTGGCTTTTTCGTTTTCCTTGGATACAAAAATTCCTCAACTTCCTTGCAAATTACTGTCACATATTCCATCATCTCATTTACTGACTTTCCTGCCAGTTCTCTGCCCCACTGAACCCCGCGCAGGAAGTTCTTCATGCTTGTGTAGTCCTCTCTCTTGTAGTTTGGCTTCATTCGTCTTACCTTTCCTGATTCCCTCTCCACTTGTAACCCTACTATGTATTCAAAGCTCAGAACCACGTGGTCACTGGCCATGAGGGGTCTTTCATATATGATGTCCTCAATATCTGTACTACTCAGGGTGAATATTAAGTCCAGTCTTGCTGGTTCATCTTCTCCTCTCTCTCTGGTTGTGTCCCTTACGTGTTGGTACATGAGGTTTTCCAGTACCACCTTCTTCATCTTAGCGCTCCACGTTTCTGGGCCCCCATGTGGGTCCAGGTTCTCCCAGTCAATTTTCTTGTGATTGAAGTCACCCACAATCAGCAGCTTCGCCCTGCTCGCATGAGCCCTTCCGACCACTTCAGCCTTAGCCTCCTGCTGTTCTGCAATTAAAACCTTGGGACATCCAGACTGAAGTGTTCCTATTATGTAATCTCTTGCTTCTCTTCTGTCTCCTCTCTCCAGCTCATCAAAATCCAATTTGATTTTGATGAGTAGTTTACTCAAAATCTGATATCCGTTGGAAAGATGGCATCTGCTATCATTTCTGTGAGCTTGGTTTCTGTAAGAGCTATGATGTCCAGTGATGCCTCTTTGATTCTTTCGTGCCACTCCTCCCACTTATTCGTTATTCCATCAGTGTTGGTGTACCATACATTCAGTTTCCTCTCCAACACTGTGTTCTGGGAGGTCTGTGGGGGTAGGGAACCTAGCAGTGTGCTTTGGGATTCTACAGCATAGTGTGGGGTGGGGGCTGTAAGTGTGGATTGTGGGTTGAGTTGGGATAGCGTGTTATGCTGTGGGGTTCTGAGGGTGGCTCTGTGTGTTGTTGCTTTGCCCTGCTCTGGTTGTCCTCTGCTGACTCTGTCCTTGTCTCTCTTCCTAGCCTTCCTTTCGTCTCTGTGTCCTCTCTGTGTCTTTCTGTTCTTGTTCTGTCGTGATCTAGGAACACCCTCGTGTATGTTGATGATTCCTTCAGCTAAAATTTCTCTTGCAGTATCCTGTTCCGCACTGTTTCTGTCTTGAAAACCAGTTCACTGGACGATTTCACCCCTTCAAGTACCCCTCTATTTTCTGAAAATTTTCTATCTCAGTCATGTTCTCGTTGCCTATTTCTTTGATGATGCTTTCAATATCTTGTTTTTCTTTTTGCCATCTTTCAATGTGTGTCCTCCCTTTACTCTCCTGAAGCCCATGCATAAACACTGACTTCTCCCTCTTCTCCTCCTATTGCCTTTCCTTCTGTGTCTCTGTGTCCCATTTGTACATGGCTATTGTCTCCCTTATTTTTTCCTGAAACTCTTGGTGGGATGGTCGTGCCTCTGCATGGGACCTGTCATCTTCTCTACTTGCACCTTTCTCACTTACTGCTATCCCTGCTCCCAACACTCCCCCTTCATTCCTCGACCTTGCTTGGTGGACTGATGGGGCCTTAGTGTAAGTCTTGTCTCCCTCCTTTCCGTTGGGCTCCTCGTTTAATAATAATAATAATAATATAATATCTTTATTTACTACAAGTATATGTACATGGTATACAGGCCTAGCTGACATCAATGACATACTACTATATAGAAAGCCCCTTGTTATGCTGATCATTTCGGATGTACCTCCTTCAGATATCATGTCTCCTCTGGGTTATAGCCCTGTAACTTGCTTCACCCTATTTACCTCATATTCTAGGGACCATATCCTGGCTTCTGCAGCTTCAGCTTGCAACTCTCATTTCTTATTCTCTGCCTCCATCCTCTTCTCCATTTTCGCAGAAAGCTCACATAGTTTTGTCTCCCACTCTTGTTTCATCCTTTCACATTGCTTTTCCATCCATTCTTCCTTACCAGGACCATCATCCTCTGATCCCTGGATCCTTCGACTTACCCTCTAAGCTCCCATTATCTTTTTTTTTAATGGGTTAGGTTTCAAAGTGCGTGCGTGTGTTGTTTGTGTGTGTGGAGGGTGGATGAGTTTTAAGGGGAGCAAAATGGGGAGATAGAGGGAGGGGGACAGGAAGAGTGATGGGGAAGAAGAGAGAGTGGGAAGGGGGACACTGGGAGAGGGAGAGAAAGGGGGGAAGGAAGAGAGAAAAGAGAGAGAGGGGGAATGGGGGAAGGGAGAGAGAGCAAGAGAAAGGGGAATGAGGGTGAGGGAGAGAGAGCAAGAGAAAGGGGAGAGAGAAAGGAAAGAGAGAGGTGGTAGGAATAAAAATAGATATGGTACATCCAAGTCACAGTGAGGTGTCAGTTGTACGTGTGTGCATGTATATGTATGTGTGTGTACGTGTGTGCATGTATATGTAAGTGTGTGTACGTGTGTGCATGTATATGTAAGTGTGTGTGCGTGTGTGCATGTATATGTAAGTGTGTGTACGTGTGTGCATGTATATGTAAGTGTGTGTGCGTGTGTGCATGTATATGTAAGTGTGTGTACGTGTGTGCATGTATATGTAAGTGTGTGTACGTGTGTGCATGTATATGTAAGTGTGTGTACGTGTGTGCATGTATATGTAAGGGGTGTGTCGTGTGTGCATGTATATGTAAGTGTGTGTACGTGTGTGCATGTATATGTAAGTGTGTGTCGTGTGTGCATGTATATGTAAGTGTGTGTACGTGTGTGCATGTATATGTAAGTGTGTGTACGTGTGTGCATGTATATGTAAGTGTGTGTACGTGTGTGCATGTATATGTAAGTGTGTGTACGTGTGTGCATGTATATGTAAGTGTGTGTACGTGTGTGCATGTATATGTAAGTGTGTGTACGTGTGTGCATGTATATGTAAGTGTGTGTACGTGTGTGCATGTATATGTAAGTGTGTGTACGTGTGTGCATGTATATGTAAGTGTGTGTACGTGTGTGCATGTATATGTAAGTGTGTGTACGTGTGTGCATGTATATGTAAGTGATGTGATATATGTGTAGTGCATGTATATGTAAGTGTGTGTACGTGTGTGCATGTATATGTAAGTGTGTGTACGTGTGTGCATGTATATGTAAGTGTGTGTACGTGTGTGCATGTATATGTAAGTGTGTGTACGTGTGTGCATGTATATGTAAGTGTGTGTACGTGTGTGCATGTATATGTAAGTGTGTGTACGTGTGTGCATGTATATGTAAGTGTGTGTACGTGTGTGCATGTATATGTAAGTGTGTGTACGTGTGTGCATGTATATGTAAGTGTGTGTACGTGTGTGCATGTATATGTAAGTGTGTGTACGTGTGTGCATGTATATGTAAGTGTGTGTACGTGTGTGCATGTATATGTAAGTGTGTGTACGTGTGTGCATGTATATGTAAGTGTGTGTACGTGTGTGCATGTATATGTAAGTGTGTGTACGTGTGTGCATGTATATGTAAGTGTGTGATGTAAGGTGTGTGTGCATGTATATGTAAGTGTGTGTACGTGTGTGCATGTATATGTAAGTGTGTGTACGTGTGTGCATGTATATGTAAGTGTGTGTACGTGTGTGCATGTATATGTAAGTGTGTGTACGTGTGTGCATGTATATGTAAGTGTGTGTACGTGTGTGCATGTATATGTAAGTGTGTGTACGTGTGTGCATGTATATGTAAGTGTGTGTACGTGTGTGCATGTATATGTAAGTGTGTGTACGTGTGTGCATGTATATGTAAGTGTGTGTACGTGTGTGCATGTATATGTATGTGTGTGCATGTATATGTATGTGTGTGTACGTGTGTGCATGTATATGTATGTGTGTGTACGTGTGTGCATGTATTATGTAAGTGTGTGTACGTGTGTGCATGTATATGTAAGTGTGTGTGACGTGTGTGCATGTATATGTAAGTGTGTGATATACTGTGTGTGCATGTATATGTATGTGTGTGTACGTGTGTGCATGTATATGTAGTGTGTGTACGGTGTGTGAGGTGTGTGGATGTTGATGTGTGTAGGTGTGTGAGTGTGTGGACGTGTGTGCATGTAGGTGTGTGAGTGTGTGATGTAGTAGTGTGTGTACGTGTGTGCTTGTGTGAGCATTAGTTTTGGGTTTGAGAGCGTGTGTGAACGTCCATATGTATTGTTATGTGTGTGTGTGAGCGCTGTTATATATTTACACAGTCCGAGGGTACATGTGGTGCTCTGATACACCTGGTGTGTGTGTAGGTGTGTGTAGGTGTGTGGAGGTGTGTGGAGGTGTTTGTTGGTGGGAGAGAGAGAGGTAGAGAGTAGGAGGGGGAGAAGATGGCAGAGGGGGAGAGAGAGGAGGGGAAGGATAGAGAGAAAGGAAAAGAAGGAAAGGCTAAGGGGGGAGAGGTGGAGGAGAGAGACGAACTAGGGGGAAACGAGGGGGAGGAGGAGGAGGAAGAGGAGGGTATAGAGCGAGAGAAAGAGAGAGTTAGAGTGAGAAAGCAAGTGAGAGTGAGTGTGTGTGTGTGTGTGTGTGTGTGTGTGTGTATTCACCTATTTGTGGTTGCAGGGGTCGATTCACAGCTCCTGGCCCCGCCTCTTCACTGATTGCTACTTGGTCTTCTCTCTCCCTGCTCCATGAGCTTTATCGAACCTCGTTTGAAACTATGTATGGTTCCTGCCTCCACTACGTCACTTTCTAGGCTATTCCACTTCCTGGCAACTCTATGACTGAAGAAATACTTCCTAACATCCCTTTGACTCATCTGAGTCTTCAACTTCCAATTGTAACCTCTTGTTTCTGTGTCCCATCTCTGGAACAGCCTGTCTTTGTATACCTTGTCAATTCCTCGCAGTATTTTATATGTCGTTATCATGTCTCCCCTGATCCTCCTGTCCTCCAGTGTCGTCAGGCCGATTTCCCTTAACCTTTCTTCGTAGGACAATCCCCTTAGCTCTAGGACTAGCTAGGACGTGCTTGACCAGGCGTGGATTCCAAACTGGTGCTGCATACTCCAGTATGGGCCTGACTTATATGGTGTACAGTCTTGAACGAGTCTTGAACGAGTCTTGAACGATTTGAAGGTTCTCATTATCCATCCTGTCATTTTTCTAACAGATGCGATTGCTGCGGTGTTATGGTGCTTCAAGGTGAAATCCTCTGACATGATCTCTCCCAGGTCTTTAACATTAGTTTTTCGCTCTATTGTGTTGTTGGAATTTGTTTTATACTCTGATGAAATTTTAATTTCTTCATGTTTTCCATATCGAGTATGAAATTTTCATCATTGAACTTCATATTGTTTTCTGCTGCCCATTTAAAGATTTGGTTGATGTCTGCTTGGAGTCTTGCAGTGTCCACCATTGAAGACACTGCAAGACTCCAAGCAGACATAAACCAAATCTTTAAATGGGCTGTAGAAAACAATATGAAGTTCAATGATGAGAAATTTCAATTACTTCGATATGGAAAACATGAGGAAATTAAAATTTCATCGGAGTATAAAACAAATTCCAACCACACAATAGAGCGAAACTCTAATGTCAAATACCTGGGAGAGATTATGTCAAAGGATCTCACCTTCAAGCACCATAACACTAGCAATCGCATCTGCTAAAAAATGACAGGATGGATAATGAGAACCTTTAAAAGCAGGGATGCCAAGCCCATGATGACACTTTTCAGCTCGCTTGTTCTATCTAGGCTGGAATATTGCTGCACACTAACTGCACCTTTCAAGGCAGGTGAAATTGCTGACCTAGAAAATGTGCAGAGAACCTTCACGGCACACATAACAGCGATAAACCACCTCAATTACTGGGAACGCTTGAAGTTTCTAAACCTGTACTCCCTAGAACGCAGGCGGGAGAGATACATTATTATATACACTCTAAAATCCTAAAGGGATTAGTACCAAACTTGCACACGAGAGTCACTCCCTACGAAAACAAAAGACTCGGCAGACGATGCAACGTCTCCCCAATGAGAAGCAGGGGTGCCACTAGCACGTTGAGGGACAACACAATAAGTGTCAGGGGCCCAAAACTGTTCAACTGCCTCTCAGCATACATAAGGGGGATTACCAATAGACCCCTGGCTGTCTTCAAGCAGGAACTGGACAGGCACCTAAAGTCGGTACCTGACCAGCCAGGCTGTGGCTCGTACGTTGGACTGCGTGTGGCCAGCAGTAACAGCCTGGTTGATCAGGCCCTGATCCACCATGAGGCCTGGTCACAGACTGGGCCGCGGGGGAGTTGACCCCTGGAACTCTCTCCAGGTAAACTCCAGGTCATGTTGCGAGGACACTCGCAACCACCTCCACAAGCTGTCTATATAGCAATAAAACCACGAAACAAGTGGTTTTTTAATCGTTACCAAACTGCAGCAGGCCAGGATTTGACCGCAACATGAGTTTTCCGTGAGGTACGTTTATTGTCTACTCTGAGGATGAGGGTCCCCAGTAAAGTTCTAGAGGTGGTACTCTCCTATATATATATATATATATATATATATATATATATATATATATATATATATATATATATATATATATATATATATGTTCGTTGATGGAGCCAGGATCTGGGATAACCTAACAGGCTCTGAAACCAGGCCTGCTTCCCCAACAACTACAAACAGTCGCACTGGGATGGCCCAATAGTAGAGAATATAGCCTCAGCAATGCTTCAGAGTGTGTCACGGAAGGATAGAGCCCGCCTCCTTGCAGTGAGAGCTCCTCATGCAGGAGACTTTCTTTGGCTGTTCCC